>CM077171.1:12972405-13027405 GCA_039654105.1 Coreius guichenoti | reverse complement strand
GAGGCGTTGCAAATATGGCCGCAGAGTGAACTGACTTTCCTCGAAAGGGACTGTCAATGCTCAATTCATATTTTAATGTTTGCAGGTCAGAGTGGTGCTGGAAACAACTGGGCCAAAGGTCACTACACAGAAGGAGCAGAGCTGGTGGATTCAGTACTGGATGTTGTCCGTAAGGAAGCAGAAAGCTGTGACTGCCTGCAAGGATTTCAGCTCACTCACTCTCTCGGCGGAGGCACCGGCTCCGGCATGGGAACCCTTCTCATTAGCAAGATCCGTGAGGAGTATCCCGACCGCATCATGAACACATTCAGCGTGGTGCCCTCACCCAAGGTGTCCGACACCGTGGTGGAGCCCTACAACGCCACACTGTCCGTCCACCAGCTCGTGGAGAACACAGACGAGACCTACTGCATCGACAACGAGGCTCTTTATGACATCTGCTTCCGCACACTCAAGCTCACCACACCGACCTACGGTGACCTCAACCATCTCGTCTCTGCCACCATGAGCGGAGTGACAACCTGCCTCCGCTTCCCCGGCCAGCTGAACGCCGACCTTCGCAAACTGGCTGTCAACATGGTGCCCTTCCCACGTCTCCACTTCTTCATGCCCGGCTTCGCTCCACTCACCAGCAGAGGCAGCCAGCAGTACCGTTCGCTCTCAGTTCCCGAGCTCACACAGCAGATGTTCGACGCCAAGAACATGATGGCCGCCTGCGACCCGCGTCACGGCCGCTACCTGACTGTGGCCGCCGTCTTCCGCGGACGCATGTCCATGAAAGAAGTGGACGAGCAGATGCTGAACGTCCAAAACAAGAACAGTAGCTACTTCGTCGAGTGGATTCCCAACAACGTCAAGACCGCCGTTTGCGACATCCCACCACGTGGGCTCAAAATGGCAGCCACCTTCATCGGCAACAGCACGGCCATCCAGGAGCTCTTCAAGCGCATTTCCGAGCAGTTCACCGCTATGTTCCGCCGCAAAGCTTTCTTGCACTGGTACACCGGCGAGGGCATGGACGAGATGGAGTTCACTGAGGCAGAGAGCAACATGAACGACCTGGTGTCCGAGTACCAGCAGTACCAGGACGCCACCGCCGAAGAGGGCGAGTTCGAAGAGGAGGGCGAGGAGGAGGTCGCCTAAATCGCAACCACCTGCCAAAATAGTGTTCTACTCCATCCCCAACATTTCATCCTTCTCACCAAAAACCAATGCTCTCCATAACAATGAATGGGGTTTTTTTTGCATTCACTATCCCTCAATGACAGTCATGTTAAGTCATCACCAGTGAAATTTTGAGGAATTGTGTACATTTGGTTTGGTTTTGTGTTTCTGAGTGTTGTGAATCCCCTCATATTCCAGTGAAACGCAGATGATTTTAACTGTGAAGCCTTCAGATTCCATAACGATGAAACTATTGTCAATGTCAATCTGAATAAAGGCTAATTCTACATCAGAAATGCGTGTTGTTGTGTTTTCTAACGTCACAAAGGTTTACATGAATGTCTAATTTACATCAGTGGTTCTCAACCAGGGGGCCAGGATGACTAAAACTATTCAAAAATAAAACAAAACTCACTTTAAAATAAGCTTAATACAGCTAAAAATCAAGATGTCAGCTGAATTCATGTTTCTTATTTCAATTCGTTCCCTCAACAACTGTCATTTTTATTTATGAACCATGATTCCCACGGTCTAGGAAAACTTGGATATATGAGGGCATTTTAAAAGTGTGATTTCTAGACCTGAAAAAGTCATGGAAATTAATAAAATCTTAAAGGGATAGTTCACCCAAAAATGAAAATTCTTTCATTAATTACTCACCCTCATGTCGTTCCAAACCCGTAATACCTTCGTTCATCTTCGAAACACAAATTAAGATATTTTTATACTCTCTGACCCCACATAGACTGTAACGTTATTACCACTTTCAAGGTCCAGAAAGGAAGTAAAGACATCGTTAAAATAGTCCACGTGACTCCAGTGGTTCAACCTTAATTTTATGAAGCGACGAGAATATTTTTGTGCGCAAAAAAAATTAAAAACACAGACTTGTCTGAACAATTTCTTCTCTTCTGTGTCATTCTCCTATGCTGTTCACGTAGTAAACACAGTGCAGTGCTTCCGGCTCAGTGTTGGCCACTGATTGGCCAGCTCCTGCGTCAGCGTCACACGCATGCATCGTGGTGTTCACGTGAACAGCATCGGCCAATATTGAGCTGCCGTTCTGGCGTAGAACCCAGAAGTGCTGCACTGTGTTTACAACATGAACAGCATAGGAGTCTTACACAGACGAGAAAAGATTGTTGAATAAAGTTATTTTTTTATTTTTTTTTACACACAAAAAAGTATTCTCGTAGCTTCATAAAATTAAGGTTGAACCACTGTAGTCACATGGACTATTTTAACAATGTTTTTACTACCTTTCTGGGCCTTGAAAGTGGTCACTGTGTTGCTGCCTGTGTGGTTCAGAAACCTCTCGGATTTCATCAAAAATATCTTAATTTGTGTTCTGAAGATGAACGACATGAGGGTGAGTAATTCATGACAGAATTTTCATTTTTGGGTGAACTATCCCTTTAAACAGTCATGGAAGTGTTTATATTTCATCCGGTACAAATTATTAATCATGTAAATGTATTAGTAGTAAAAAGTGTAAACTCTGAAGAACATTTTATTGTTGAAATTATGGAATTGAATGAATTATTTATTTTATTTAAATATTTTAAATATTTTAAATATATTGCCACTTCCCATTTTGGCATCAATGGTTCCAAGTACATTTAACATTCATTGAACCTTTCCAGTCAACAAAAAATTCTTTATAGTGGACAAATGTTCATTAGATGAAGTGTTCTTCACACTAAGAAAAAAATAAAAGTTTTTTGGGGAACCAAAAAAGGTTCTTCTATGGTATCACTGAGATAAACCCCTTTTGTAACCTTTATTTTTAAGAGTGTACAGCCTTGAAGTCATAAGGGTAGAGAACCACTGATTTACATGAACATAGTGTCCTTTGTCATTAAAATGTATATCATTGTTGCCATTTTACAAAAGCAAATTAAATCAAATGAAAAAGACTGAAAGACTTAGCCACCACTAGAGAGCAGTGTTCCTGAAAACAACCTACTGAACAGGTCTTTCTTAGATCTAGTCCTCATATAAGTCTTGCTTTGTTCTCTACAAGCAAATCTGAGACACAGCTTTAAGCAATGCTGTCTAATTGCTATACGCTTCCTAGAAAGACACTCCTCCATGCACACCCAGATATTATTGGAAGTGTCAGCAATCATATGACATTTATGTCATGTTATAAAACCTCAAAGTAGCCTACACCTTTCCAGCTACAAATTCAGAGATCTTTAACAGATATCTTAACCTGGCCTTGTTATCCACCTTATTTTTCAAAGAGGAATTAAGCTATTTCCTGCGAATGTGAATCTGATTCTTCTGATTTATTAGCCGCTATAGGTAATTATCCAGAGGAATAACATGGTAAACAGTAAAACTATGATAACAAATACCAGTTTGCGACATCATGCAGTAACAGACTGTTTATGTACACCTCAAACAACTGAAACAGGCTGACACCGGAAACCTTGTACATTCAAATTAAAAATTGGCCGTTGATAAAACATATAATTCCGGTTATGGCTTCCGATGTGTCAATACAGCATTCCGCAATATAGAAACAGCCACAACATAAACACCCGTTCATGATATCACAGCACAGCTCCCAAAGAGAGTCAGGACTATATATATATTCAGCAGAAGAATAACACTTAATGAATTAGCTTAAAATGTTTTAATAAAAATGTGTGTTGTGTCCTCAATATTTTTAATGTGGAGTAACAGCAAAGGCACCCGAGGCCATGCTGAATTTTAAATATAGTAATATTGCGCCTAAAAACACCCTTTAGCCATGATTATATTCGCAATATAGCATAACCTCTCATGCCTTTTTGCTTTCATATAAACTGCACGTTTTATCGAATTCTAAAAAGCTGGAATTTGAAAAGGCATTCAAGTTAAATAGCATGCATGAAATATTTGAGTGTAAACATTCACGCTATCATAAAAGAATCAAAAATGATTCCAAGAAGAATTCATTGTTGCATTGATCAATTTTGGAAAATATTAGATTCAAATATACAGATATAGAAATGTAACTGAGACGAATGCAGCTACTGAAATAATTTGTGAAATGATCAAAGTGGTTTCAACAAACCAGATATGAGAGTAAAAACATCCTATATTGTGAGCAAATGGATTTCAATAAATATTTAAAGGTGTAGTGTGAAAAATCTAGTGCCAGGAAACAGACACTTGTTAAAGGGATAGTTCACCCAAAAATGAAAATTTGCCCATGATTTACTCACCCTCAAGTCATCCTAGATGTATGACATTCTTCTTTCAGACGAATACAATCGGAGTTATATTAAAAAATGTCCTGGCTCTTCCAAGCTTTATAATGGCAGTGAATGGCTGTTTCTGTTTTGAAGTCCATAAAAGTGCATCCATCCATCATAAAAGATATCCACACGGCTCCGGGGGGTTAATAAAGGCCTTCTGAAGCGAAAGGATGTGTTTGTGTAAGAAAAATATCCATATTTAAAACTTAAACTGTAATCTCTAACTTCCGCTAACTGTCGCACGCGCTCACAAGAGACTGGCTTTCCAGCGTATGATGTAGGACGCAGGCGTTGCGTAAGTTCCGGTGACGAACACGGAAGCGCAGAGGATAGAGCAAAACAAAACTTGGTTATCGCGAGAACTAGCATATTCTCACCGGAGCGTCCTACGTCATACGCTGGAACGCCAGTCTCTCGTGAATGCGCGTACGACAGTTAGCGGAAGTTAGGAAGTTAGAGAACCCCCCGGAGCCATGTGGATTACTTTTATGATGGGTAGATGCACTTTTTTAGGCTTCAAATTTTGGGCTGCCATTCACTGCCATTATAAAGCTTGGAAGAGCAAGGATATTTTTGTATTCGTCTGAAAGAAGAATGTCATATACACCTAGGATGACTTGGGGGTGAGTAAATCATGGGATTATTTTCATTTTTGGGTGAACTATCCCTTTAAGTCTGGCCAAAGACTTTAGATATATAAAGACGGTGCACTCATAATACTATGAATGGGAGAAAGTGAAACACGCAATATGGCGGAATAAGTCCCGCCTTCTAAATAAAAATGAGCCAATCGGTAAAGAAACAGTCAGTGTGCTGAGATGCGTGCATGACTGCACATGCGCATTGGCTGGTCCAGCTGGAAAAATTCAGTTTTTGTCTTGATTTGAGTGTTTAGAAACTAAATTTATGATTTCAAAGATGGCCGCCAAGAGAAATGACTAGGGACTTCGGTTTAGCCCTTTTCTGGATGCAAAAACAAACAGATTGCACTTCTGTTTTGTGCCACTAGGGGTGCAGAAATTACACACTTCACCTTTACGCATATCTTAACACTACATACAAATATCAGCATTTGTATGCGTAAAGGAACAATTAAAACACAGCACAAAATGAGAAAAGCTACCAGTCTAAAATAAGAATGTCAATGCTAGAGAGGAGCACATGCAGATCTGTACTGTGAAATATGTTGCCTTTTGGAGAGAGTAGTTTTCCTTCAAGTTTCTTCCAAGTAGTCAGACTTGCTTTGTTTTGCCAAAACAGTTTGTGCCTTCAGAAACAGTGCTTAGTTCATGTTTATCCGTTTAACCATTCTGGGATTGAGTCACTATCATCATGTGCTGCTGGTTAGTTATAAACCAGTGTGTCAAATCAGTCTCTCCTCCTTGGGTAGTTTGAGGGCGTCTGGCGTCTCTACACTACGGGTTCCTGTTTGCTCCTCTGCGCTGGGGCGATACGTCCCCTCCGTCTGTCTCTTCTTCCTTACCACGCAGAACAGGAACAACAGAACCGCCGTCAAAATAGCCAACAGTCCCACGACCACAGTTGGTACAACAATGGCCACAATATTAGGGCTCTGGACAAAGAAAAGTAGGAATGTTAATCCAAACTGAAGAAGTACTACTGCATTAAACACTGACTTATTGAGATATTGTGGCATTGACTACGTTTACATGCACCCTCATAATGCAAGATAACAAGATTTAGGCAATATTGCGATTAAATTTTACTTCATGTAAACACAATATTTCAGTCAAATTAATGTGATTAACTCTTTCTCCGCCAATGGCAGCATTTTTGCTAATTTTCACAAAACTTTCATGGCCCCCAGAATATTTAGTTGTATGAATATCTGAACATGCAATATACATAAAAAGAAAGAACAGAGCCTGCTTTAAAAAAAAAAAATAAAAAATTACCAGATCGAACTATAATCAAAACATAGATGGAGTAGATCGAGTCAATCAACACCCCCAAAGCTTCACAGTCCTGTATCTCTTCCTGGGTCGACATTTCTTTCAGTAACGTTAGGCAGTTTTGATTTAAATACTATTTAATGTTTGATGATCGCGCTATTTTACATGTGCATAAGCAATGCTTCTATCGCTTGTTTCTGCTTCTTCGCCTGTGTTTTGATCCGGAGATCCTGTACCATTTCAAAAGATGCGTAATAGCGCCCCCCCTACCGTATAACAGTAAAAACATGGATTGGCCATAATCGTAGTAACCATAATTGCAGTAAAATGTGGCATATGCCAAATTTAAATCGCAATAAACAGGCACAAAAACACTTAATCACACCTATTCCACTCTGACCAAAGTGCGCATGTGCTTGTGATATATACAAATGGCGATTCGTAAACATAGCAGTAAAGATGGAGTCACAGTTTGGGGTGTTGAAGAAGCCGAGTTCATGTTGACGTTGTGCAATGAATATAATGGAGTATATTGATGGACGAAAACATTGAAATGAAAACATTTTATGCGAGTCACTGAAAAACAAATCCAATACATCAGTAGAAATCTGTTTTGCATTTGACGCAAGTACATTAAAACATTGGGCAGTAACACACCTATACTGTATCGTTCATCATTTGTGCTGTGCATTGGGGTATGTGAATAATGGCGGTAAAAATAACCACAATTCTTAGCGAATAATCAGAATATTGAAAATTGCAGGTAAACATAAGAGGTTTGTTCGTGTCATGAAAACATCTTACTGTGATTAAGTCCGTACTCTGAAATAATCACATTATTGGTGCACATGTAAACATATAGTCACTGTCATTGCAAGGCATGCAATGACGTTCTGGCCCACTTGTTTTGCATTTCAAATTAGTGATCAAAAACAGATCGCTTAGTTTCTGTGAAATTCAGAATTAAATTGAGAATCCTTTTTACATTCAATGCCTGAATTTAAGCTGAGCTTAAACTGAGGTAGCAAACAGGATTTGAGGACGTTGTAAAATGGAATGAGCTTCATTTAACTGCTGTTGGTGCAGTTGTTAATAATTACAGTATTCTTTCAGTATGAATTACCTATAAACATAAATGTTAGTAAGATTTGTATTTTTTATTTTGAAAGAAATAAAAACTTTTATTAAGCAAGGATGCATTCAGTTGTTTAAAAGTAACAGTAAAGACTTTATTAAACACTGATAATGATAATAAATGTTTCTTGAACATCAAATCATCATATCAGAATGATTTCTGAAGGACCATGTGACACTGAAGACATCACAGGAAAAAAATACATTTTACAATATATTCACATAGAAAACACTTTTTTAAATTGTTTTAAAAATCACAATATTGATGTTTTTACTGAGTTTTTGATCAAATAAATTCAGCCTTGGTGAGCATAAGAGACTTCTTTCAAAAACCATTAAAAAATTCTTATGAACCTTAATTATGGACCATGGTGGAAGAACGATTTATTTCCCAGAATGCTCTATTTTACCCTAATTTTTCAGATTCAATCATTCATTCAATCCTTTAGTTTGTGGCCAAATCAATTCAAATTCATTACTTATGATTATAAATACTATGGAGCCCTGCACATGACATGCGGACAAAAATATATGTATTGTGGCCACAAATTAAGAATTTGTTCCATAGATTTAGTAAATCGTGGCCACGTTGTACTAATTCGTTCCCTTGTTTAGATTCAACTAAAACAAGGGCACAATTTAGTAAATTATTATTTTATCGTGTTATTGAATTATTATATTGTGCACACAATTTACTTAAAACAAGGGAACGAACCATGCTGACGTATTATTAAGTTGTGGGAACGATTTGTTAATCTGTGGCCACGATATACATATTTTTTCCCGCATGCCATGTGCGGGCCTCCGTAGTATTCAAAGGAAGCCAGTTCTGATATGCTGAATTTTAGGCAACCCTGATTCTTATTGAGCAAATGAAGAGAATATTCTCCAACAGTTAATCAGATACTTGTAAGAGAAATAATTCTTTAAATTGACAGTTGATGGCTTTCAGGCTAATATATGGGGAGAGGAAAGAAACACTGCTACACCTCAAGGAATCTCTACTTACTGCTCTACTTGGGCTGGGAGTTGTAAAGTCACTGGGCATTGTGGTGTTTCCCCCTGCAAATAGAAAACATTACAATCAGATGACAACTAATTGTACAGATTATGAATTACGGTCTACAGACTCTAATATGACTTTTGTACTCATCCTATAGGTGGCTCACAAATCTTGCATGGTCTCTCAATGACAGTGTTGCAGCTACTGGCGCTTTTAGTATCATTTCATTTTAGCTGAAGATTAAGTGTCGTTTTTGTTTTCAGTCATGATTGTAACAATAATTCTGGTTAGAGATGGAATGCATTTATAAATAGACTATTAAGAGCGAAATATGAGATAACATTGTAAATATAACAGAGATAAAGTAAGTGACTGTTTCTTTGAAACGGGCCTCCGAATTGCAACGGCCAACTCTGCATATGAGATGTTTGTTAGCATTAAGGTCACCTACATCCTACCGCACTCCTAAAAGTTGACAAAATACACTTTTAGCATACATACATGTTTTTTTTCTGGGAAAACTGTCTAAAAATATTTAATGACTCATCTCGCACATACAAATTGTTGTCTAGAGTGACAATGTCCCTCCCCCTAATGCCACACAGAATAAGCAAGAAGCTATGAATGGTTACTATAAAATAAAGGACATTGGCTATTTTAAAATATAGGGATGAGCCTTTCGACATGTCTCCCCTTCCTGTTTCAACACGTCTACTCTACACAGGAAAGAAAACTGCTCTTGTCAAGTGATAACATGGTCTTTGAACATTTTGTGGTACTGTATGACTGGATGTCATATTCAGTGTATATGCACTGAGGATTTTTCTTGTGACATAAAAGTTTAATTATTTTTACATGAATATCTCAGTTATTTGGCCATTAGCTTTCCTAAGAACTGTGTCTAATTTGGCGATCCATACAACGGTAATTGCTGTTAGTAAGTTAAATCGATTTCCATGAATTATAGTTCAAAAATTCAGTTATTGTTTAACAATCATCAACTCAGTAACGTTTAGGGAAGTCTATATGCCATTTTTCATTAGTAAATGTTTTAGTATAAAATCTATGCAGCTAAACATTGCTGTTTATTACTATGCATATTTATTACTTTAGCTATATCACCAATCCCTATATTGGTAAGCTCTATCACAGCCTCAGAATTTTTATAAATTACCTTATACTTTATTATAGTTGTCTCCTTGTTTAAAATTAAAGAAGGACCAGCAAAGTATCAACTCGTGCCCCATAATTAACCTCAATTCTCTGAGCAATAACAAATCCCTCAAATAAAAAAATCCTCAAATAATCTCAAAGTTTGGCAACTTTGTAAAATCTCACATTTTGATACATGTGATCGTTGCACTTTGACAAACCATAGTGTGCTTTTGAAGGTCAGAGAACAAGTAATGGTACAAAAACTGTTTTTAAATAAAAGTTACACTTGCAAAGCGGTGATTTAGGGCACGTTTACACAAAAACAATGTACCAAAAATGGAAAAGTTTTTCCTTTGCGTTTTTTGTGTACAGACGACAACGTTATCAAAACGATCCCCGTTCACACGGATCCGCGAAAACAACTAAAAGCGCTGTATTATTCATGCCAGGCCAGTAGATGGCAATGTCACTTTCTAAAGAAACACTACTCACCTATAGACTGAACATGTAAGTGCATGACATCACCATTTTCACAAATTCACATTTTTGTAGTTTACATGGAGGTGATAACGGTATCGCTTTCAAAAACTTGCACTTTTTCAAAAGTTTGTGTTTTCAGGCCCCCCAAAATGCTGTTGTCGTGTAAATGAACGGCCAAAATGCATTAAAAGTTTTCCGTTTTTAGTTGAAAATGGTGTCGTGTATACGGCCTCTAAAGATAATGTTTAAAAGCTATGACAGCACAAAAACACAAATACATAGAAGAAAGAGAGAGAAAAGGGAAAGAGAGAGAGAGGGAGGATACATATGAAAAAGCTACAATGTTAATCATTGACAAGAGTAAATAATCCCTCAAGGACAACAGTGCAAAGATAACTTTAGAGAAGGAAAGGAACTTAGCAGGACTAATCATGAAGCATGTGTATGCGGTTTAAGTATGTGGTGGGTTTTTGTTTTGAGAAAGAATGAAATGTTTTCTTTAAAAGAGTGGCAAAGAAAGTGTTTTAGAAAGATGGAAACGTTTGTTACTTCTTTAATTTGTTTGTCCCTGTCTTTGTTTTGGAAGAATGTGCTTATGTTGCAATAAAGAAATTATGTAATTACATCCATTACAAGAAATTATATAATGGATGTAATAATTTGAATGTGTCTTTGTTACACTGTAATTATACATTTAAGTACTGATTGATATTAATTAACTACATGTACTTACTATAGGGTTAGAGTTTGTGGTTACACTTTATTTTAAGGTGTCATTGTTACAGCGTAATTATATATTTAAGTACTGATTAATATTAATTAACTACATGTACTTACCATAGGGTTAGTGTAGGATTAGGGTTTGGTTAAGAGTTAGTTGCATTTAATTATGCATAATTTACTGTTATTACTATGGTAAGTACATGTAACGTGTGTAACAAGGACACTGTAAAATAAAGTGTTATCGAGTTTGTTTTAGGGTTAGCTGCATGTAATTATGCATAATTTATAGTTATTACTATAGAAACTGCATGTAACATGTAACAATGACACTGTAAAATAAAGTGTTACCAAATAATGTCACAACACAGAAAATAGTAATGATCCTATAAATGATTCCATTTTCTATATGGAAAATATAGTTTCTTGTGACTCATAGTTTATGATTACACAGTTCTCAAACTTTTTTTTTAATATCTTAATGGCGAGTACAATTTTATGACCTCCCAACAATACCGTAAATGTTTTTTGCAGAAAACGGACATGCTTGAGCTTGCCTGAAGTGCCTCAGAAACAATCTCGTACTAACTTAGTACAAGTTAGAGCAGTGTTACTCGGCTCGTGTTCAGATTAATCTGACTCAGATCCATTGAGCTGTTTAAATGCAGTGAGCTTTAATGGTGATTAATAATCCGGATACTCTCAAAGTTCAGTTTCGGACATGACTGCAGAGAGGTGGAGCGAGTGACTCACCCTGGGCCAAAACATTCCTGAGGAGCAGCAGCATAAAACTCCCTGCCAAAAGTCCAACCTGCCGTATCATCTCCGGGATGGAGTCAATCAGCACCCCTATCCCCGACCAGAAGGGGCTGATGCTCCGGTTATGGTGGAGCGTTGGTGATCAATAAATCATGTCTGAGATCAAAGAATAAAAATATAGTCCTATCTGCCTCTAGCGAGCTGCAAGAAAAGAGTAGAAACGTCTGTTAGGATCTGAAGTTGGTTGTTGGTTTTCCTATTGTTTAAAACAGCCACAGTTTCTTCATAGAACCATTCATTTTTAAGAACTATTTGTGACATAGCATTTAGCTCACTAATCTTTTTGGCTATGATCTCCTAAATTTAAAAAAATATATATATCCAAATGCACTGATTCATTCCAGTATATGTCTTATTGTCTGTAGCCTATCTGTGTAAACTTGGATTTTAAAAAGGTCAAAATTTTCTGGTTAAAAAAAAAAATATATATATATTTGGTAACACTTTACAATAAGGTTTCATTAGTTAACATGAACTAATAATGAACTGCACTTCTGCAGCATTTATTCATCCTTGTTAATGTTAATTTCAACATTTACTAATACATTATTAAAATCAAATGTTGTATTTGTTAACATTAGTTAATGCACTGTGAACTAACATGAACAGACAACGAACAGCTGCATTTTTATTAACTAACGTTAACAAATACAGTAACAAATGTATTGCTCATGGTTAGTTGTTAGTTAATACAGTAACTAATGAAACCTTGTTGTAAAGTGTTACCAGATATTTAAGAGTTTGTATTGGATGTGTTTGATACTTAACAGCTGAGCCCTGGCCATATGTAGGCTAACAGAAAAATGTATTTCCATTTCTGTACATATAACCTTTATCCAGTTCACGCCATGCACATTCCTCCCACCTTATTTGCGTTGCTAAGGAAACATTCATCCACAAGATACGATACACATAAACAAAAAACAAACAAACTCATACCTGTGTGTCCACCTTCATAATCCACGATGTTTCCTTAAGTTTTTCTGGCTGTGTGTGGACTATATGTCCAATAGACGTGACCGCAGGTCGCTTCCGCCTCACCTTACCGGTCAAATGAAGTATTTAAACCGAAACTAGCTCGTCACTCTGGCGTCCTGCTCATAATAAAACATTGTCCTTCGGTATCCTGCCCTGCTTTCAAAGGTGGTCTTGTATTTACTAGAGTGTTGAGTGAATGCTCGAGCTGGGTTTGTCTTCTTCCTAAATTCTCATCGCCGATCACATGGTTCAGTGTCGTGTTACAACACCTGAATCCAGCTACTACCTGTGGCGCGAGACAGGCGCGTTATTGTGCGCCGAGATCCACCTGCGCACTGGAGCGATGCGCGTACTCGCGTCCTCTCTCAGTAACAACTTCACTGACGCACATCATATATGCCCTTGCTAATTTGATTTTTTTTACGGATGTCAAATGGTTTTCATCTGTGCCCGACTGATTTGGGGTTTTCAATTGAAGCTATTTTTATTTTTAGATTTTATTTATTACCTAACATAAATAACAAATAATAATAAACCAATTAAATAACATGAACTAGCCCTCTCGCTCACACACATGATCAATACCTTCAGTTTGAAACGTGCTCTCAGTGTTGCGACCTCCAGTGGTAGCGAATGAACAAAAATTCTTGCCATACCACACTTCTGTTAATCCCTTTTCTCCTTTTAGGAAAATTATTAACCACTTCGTGTCTGTTGTTTCGTTGATGGTCCACACACAAGGAAAAAATGAAATTAGCATCAAACTTGCTCACTGTTGAGACAGTAAAAAGTACGACAACAACAACGAAAATAATAATATAATACACAAATATACAGAAGCCTAGTAGCGATAATAATTCGCTATATTTACAGTCATAAAATGCAGAAAGTGTTTCACAAGTACACGTGTCCATCCATGGTTAACTGATAAAGATGCAAATGTAGGGGAAATATTAATAACAAAATTTTAATGTGTTGTTGAGTAATGTTCAAGTATTATTCTTTTCTTTATGTGTAATTTTTTTTGCTCATTTATACCATCCTGTATATATATATATATATAATCTGCCATGAGTGATTATATATATATATATACACTGATCAGGCATAACGTTATGACAGGTGAAGTGAACAACACTGATTATCTCTTTATCACGGCACCTGTTAGTGGGTGGGATATATTAGGCAGCAAGTAAACATTTTGTCCTCTAAGTTGATGTGTTAGAAGCAGAAAAAATGGGCAAGCATAAGGATTTGTGCGAGTTTGACAAGGGCCAAATTGTGATGGCTAGACGACTGGGTCAGAGCATCTCCAAAACTGCAGCTCTTGTGGGGTGTTCCCGGTCTGCAGTGGTCAGTATCTATCAAAAGTGGTCCAAGGAAGGAACAGTGGTTAACCGGCAACAGGGTCATGGGCGGCCAAGGCTCATTGATGCACATGGGGAGCGAAGGCTGGCCCGTGTGGTCCGATCAAACAGACGAACTACTGTAGCTCAAATTGCTCAAGAAGTTAATGCTGGTTCTGATAGAAAGGTGTCAGAATACACAGTGCATCACAGTTTGTTGCGTATGGGGCTGCATAGCCGCAGACCAGTCAGGGTGCCCATGCTGACCCCTGTCCACTGCCGAAAGCACCAACAGTGGGCATGTGAGCATCAGAACTGGAACACGGTGCAATGGAAGAAGGTGGCCTGGTCTGATGAATCACATTTTCTTTTACATCACGTGGATGGCCGGGTGCGTGTGCGTCTCTTACCTGGGGAACACATGGCACCAGGACTAACAACTGTTTTCAACATTGATAATAATCATAAATGTTTCTTGAGCATCAAATCATCATATTAGAATGATTTCTGAAGGATCATGTGACACTAAAGACTGGAGTAATGATGCAGAAAATTCAGCTTTGATCACAGAAATAAATTACATTTTAAAATATATTCAAACATTTTAATAATATTTCACAATATTACTGTTTTTTTGTATTTTTAATAAAATAAATGCAGCCTTGGTGGGCAATGTTCTTCTAAAAACATTGAAAATCTTACAGATCAAAAAAAAAAAAAAAAAAAAAAAAAAAAAAAATATATATATATATATATATATATATATAAGACGAAATGGGGGTTTCAAGCATCAAAAAATAAATGTATAATAAAGCTTTAAATTTATTTTTTTTCCCTTATTATTTTTGTGTCCTGTTCAAATTGTTTTGTTTTTTTTGAGCAAAAAATGACTATCACCATGGTTTACAGAAGACACCCACTAAAATGTCATTCAGTGTAACAATATTTATGTATCAGAAAACCTTATTAGGCATATTTAAAAAGGAGTCATTTGATGACATATTAAAAGACTCTATATAAGGATCACAGTGCAGTAAATCTTTATAATTTGCCACTATCATTCAAACCACTAGGTTTTACCCATTTGTCAACAAGAAGTTTTTGTAAGGAAGTGAAAATCATTTAAAATATACCTTGTAATAAAATTTTGTATGATCACATATTCTTTTATATATTTTAATAATTACAGGTCAGAATAAGTATATTGTTTCATTTTTACATACAGTGGGGAGAACAAGTATTTGATACACTGCCGATTTTGCAGGTTTGCCCACTTACAAAGCATGTAGAGGTCTGTAATTTTTATCATAGGTACACTTCAACTGTGAGTGACGGAATCTAAAACAAAAATCCAGAAAATCACATTGTATGATTTTTAAGTAATTAATTTGCATTTTATTGCATGACTGATACATCAGAAAAGCAGAACTTAATATTTGGTACAGAAACCTTTGTTTGCAATTACAGAGATCATACGTTTCCTGTAGTTCTTGACCAGGTTTGCACACACTGCAGCAGGGATTTTGGCCCACTCCTCCATACAGACCTTCTCCAGATCCTTCAGGTTTCGGGGCTGTCGCTGGGCAATACGGACTTTCAGCTCCCTCCAAAGATTTTCTATTGGGTTCAGGTCTGGAGACTGGCTAGGCCACTCCAGGACCTTGAGATGCTTCTTACAGAGCCACTCCTTAGTTGCCCTGGCTGTGTGTTTCGGGTCATTGTCATGCTGGAAGACCCAGCCACGACCCATCTTCAATGCTCTTACTGAGGGAAGGAGGTTGTTGGCCAAGATCTCGCAATACATGGCCCCATCCATCCTCCTCTCAATACGGTGCAGTCGTCCTGTCCCCTTTGCAGAAAAGCAGCCCCAAAGAATGATGTTTCCACCTCCATGCTTCACGGCTGGGATGGTGTTCTTGGGGTTGTACTCATCCTTCTTCTTCCTCCAAACACAGCGAGTGGAGTTTAGACCAAAAAGCTCTATTTTTGTCTCATCAGACCACATGACCTTCTCCCATTCCTCCTCTGGATCATCCAGATGGTCATTGGCAAACTTCAGACGGGCCTGGACATGCGCTGTCTTGAGCAGGGGGACCTTGCGTGCGCTGCAGGTTTTTTAATCCATGACGACGTAGTGTGTTATTAACGGTTTTCTTTGAGACTGTGGTCCCAGCTCTCTTCAGGTCATTGACCAGGTCCTGCCGTGTAGTTCTGGGCTGATCCCTCACCTTCCTCATGATCATTGATGCCCCACGAGGTGAGATCTTGCATGGCGCCCCAGACCGAGGGAGATTGACCGTCATCTTGAACTTCTTCCATTTTCTAATAATTGCGCCAACAGTCGTTGCCTTCTCACCAAGCTGCTTGCCTATTGTCCTGTAGCCCATCCCAGCCTTGTGCAGGTCTACAATTTTATCCCTGATGTCCTTACACAGCTCTCTGGTCTTGGCCATTGTGGAGAGGTTGGAGTCTGTTTGATTGAGTGTGTGGACAGGTGTCTTTTATACAGGTAACGAGTTCAAACAGGTGCAGTTAATACAGGTAATGAGTGGAGAACAGGAGGGCTTCTTAAAGAAAAACTAACAGGTCTGTGAGAGCCGGAATTCTTACTGGTTGGTAGGTGATCAAATACTTATGTCATGCAATAAAATGCTAATTAATTATTTAAAAATCATACAATGTGATTTTCTGGATGTTTGTTTTAGATTCCGTCTCTCACAGTTGAAGAGTACCTATGATACAAATTACAGGTAGGAAAACCTGCAAAATCGGCAGTGTATCAAATACTTGTTCTCCCCACTGTAAATATATCCGTTACGCTGAATGACCATAGTTTGTTACTCTGAATTAGGGCTGTTTAATCGCATCCAACAGCATCCGCATATTATGTAAACACAAACTTTTATTTTGGACGCGATTAATCGTTTAACAGCCAAAAAAATAGATAATATTGCCATTGTTCCCATAATTGCAATGTTTTTAGTATTAGTCTGTATCATTAAATTAGTTTTAATAATATTCCTAGTAAATGACGGCAGCAGAATAATAAGCATACTATTCTACTGTTCTGATGCTCCCTGCCATGCTTGCTTAGCTTGTCACTTTGTTTCCGACTCGCTCGGCTCCAAAAATGACTCCTTGCAGCCATATTTATGAATACTTTTTGTTTGCCGACATAAATGACATAATCAGGATGGGTATTTTGGGTGAAGAATCCCCTCAACGGTCTCTTTTTGAACTTGTGACATACCGTAGTGAGGGGGAACTCTCTGTTCAGAAATATTGGTAAGCTATTATTCTGATAATCACAATCCTGAATACCTTTCTCTTTTCCTTGCTAAAGGCCTGTTGACACCAAGTATGATAACGATAATGATAAAGATATATAGTTAATAAAAATCATTCTAAGATATAGTTAAAAACAAAACATTCTAAATATAAAAGAATAGTAGAGTCCACACCACAACTATAACGATAATGGCACAGAGAAGCGATATCATGGAATCACTTTCAGAATCACTTTTTTCCAGCTAATGAACGATAAATACATTGACAGCCAATCAGAATCCATTCCGCTTTAAAGAGCTCCAGCATTTAAAGCATCAGACGACAAAACTACAGTACATGCTTAGGATGAACAGTGTTATTGTGTGGATGCTGATATAGTTACCATTATAATTATCATAATAGTTATTGTTCTTAGTGTGAATAGGCTTTAAGAGTGCCACCCAAGCTACTGGGTCTGCATTTACTTTTTGGCTTTTTGGCATTTTACAGTGTCTTTCAAGTCTCACTGTTCGTGGGCATCTAAAATGAATTAATAACAAAAATTAAACAATACAAAAATGCATTAAAATATTAATATTTATAAAGTTTGACATATTTGTCCATGCTAAACATTCCTCATTTATCTGTAATATAAAAAAGATGCTAAAATTGTTATTTATACAGTGATACTGTCATTCAGTGTAATGGATGACACTTTGGTGTAACAGGGAATTTGCATTACACTGAATGAAAAAAAAACATTACCCTAAATGACGAAACTTCTACTTCAGCTTATATTGCAGGCTATCAACTGGCCACCTATATCAAACAGTGAGCTTGACCAGTAAGGTTAATCACAATTATACACAACATCTACTTATTTCTCAAAAAATCTAACATTATAAGTGTTTTTTGCCATTTCACTGAATGACATGCGGTTTTGTAATTTAGGCTACCACACCATGAAAAGGTGGAATTATCAAATATTTAAGAGCAACGAATTCACATTTCTGCAGCACCACATGGTCTTCAGGGTGCCTTTTGATGATGTCACAGACTGCCGAATGACTATCTGTTTTTTATTTGATTTCAGAATGGCTTCTTGATCCTGTTACACTGAATGATCTCTTACAAACTGCATTTTCGGGACAAAAGTCCACTAGTTATTTAAATACTTAAAAAAATAAATAAGACATAAGACATCCTTTTAATATAACACAGCCAATACTTATTTGAAAATGCCAAGAAAACAAATATATTTTTTTAAGTTGGTATTTTATATGTTTATTTAAAAATGTAATGGCAAAATCAAAGTCCGACAATTTTACACTTTGAAACATTATTTCCCCCATATGTTGACATTTTATTCTGACAAAAGTTATTTGAAATAGTAAAGTAGACACTTCACTTGCATTTAACATGTTTTTTTATGTATATAAAAAGACTTTTGTAAATTTGATGCGGACACCAAAATTGTGACGTCTCGTCTTTGACCCATATATATATATATATATATATATATATATATATTAAAAGGACTATGTCTTATTTATTTAGTATATTTCCGGCAAATTCCGGGACCTTTGGTTTACTGACCAATCCGCTTCCCCCGACGCGTCACTAGAGCTGTCTGAACAGTCTGGCGGGAGATAGCTCAGTTCGTATTGTCTGTCAGTTTATCAACGGGGTTCGCGAAATACTATTTGTTTTACATCTACACATTACTCTAGATCATATTTTGCGTTCTTTTTTCTTTTAATTCGGGAGGAGAGACAACATAGACTTCTCTATTGTCCTGCTTTAACAGTATATGGTCTACGGTATTGGACTTTCACACCATAATATAACGTTACGTTAGCTCGCAAGCTAACAATTGAAGCCAAGGATTCCAGAGTTTTACTTTAAAACGTCTATTGAGTATTTCAGTTTGTTCTTGGTCCATTGAGTTGTTTTGGGGGTAAATTGTGGCAATTCCCTTGTTACTATCGTAGAGCTATGGCAAAAGTACAAGTGCTAAATGTAGCTGTCCTGGACAACCCAAGTCCATTTGGAAACCCGTTTCAATTCGAAATAACGTTTGAGTGCATGGAGGATCTACCTGAGGGTGAGTATTAAAGTTTTTAATTTTTAATTTAATTTTAATGCATTTTCTCAATGTCCTTTATTGGCTAGCTAGCTAACGCGCTAACGCCTCCAGATGACGTCAGAATGGCGGGTGATTGAAGCGTGCGAGGAAGGACTTATCCTTTATTCTTCTCAATTAAAGCCGAGCTCACCATCACTCTTCATTTGACCCTTTGTCTTGCCATATAGATACAAAATAGCTGTGTGTACTTCTAAGAAAAACACTGTTACATATGCGTGGGTATAGTTATATTATGATTATATGAACCGTTCCAAATATCTGACTGCAATAATACATATTGATGGTATTTATTAAAACCTCCCAAATTAGCAAATGCATTATTGCAATTCCACTGTGCCATATGAAAGCCTTCATGTTTTCTGTGAAACTTAAAGGTGATCTCTGCACAACAGTATCGATTTTCCTTATTAAATATGCAAGAATAATCCAGTCCAAATGTCAGTAGTTTGAGAAGAGCATGTTTTTGGTTACTTTAAAAACTGCTCTTTTAATTACAACAATGGCATCACACACTACTGGTCAAAAGTTTGAAATAATACACCTTCAAAAAATCTTAATTATGCTCATCAAGGCTGCATTTATTTGATGATAAAATACAGTAAAAACATTAATATTGTGAAATAATATTACAGTTTAAAATAACTGTTTTCTATGTGAATATATTGTAAAATGTAATTTATTTCTGTGATCAAAGCTATATTTTCAGCATCATTACTCCAGTCTTCAGTGTCACATGATCCTTCAGAAATCATTCTGATATTTGATGCTCAAGAAACATTTCTGATTATTATCAATGTTGAAAACATTTGTGCTGCTTAATATTTTTTTCTGAAAGCCGTGATAGATTTTTTTTCAGCATTCTTTTAAGAAGTTCAAAAGAACAGCATCTGTTTGAAATAGAAATCCTTTGTAACATTATATTTGTCTTTACTGTCACTTTTGATCAATGAGTCCTTGCTGATTAAAAGTATTTTTATTTTTTTTAATCTTACCCCAAACATTTTAATGGTTGTATATCATGGTTTCCACAAACATATTAAGCAGCACAACTGATTTCTGAAGGATCATGTGACACTGAAGACTGGAGGAATGGCTGCTGAAAATTCCGCTTTATCACAAAATATGTTAAGATAGAAAACTATTATTGTTTTTCCTAAAAATATTATTGTTTTTACTGTATTTAATCAAATAATTGCAGCCTCAAAACATTGAGAAAAAATTCAAACTTAATCATTGCAAACAACTGAACGGTAGTGTATGTTATAGTTCTTTTTTTTCTGAATAGTGAAGGAAAATGTTATTATTGCACATTATATGGGACAATCTGATCTTGTGCATTCTGTGTTCTAGATCTCGAATGGAAGATTATTTACGTTGGCTCAGCAGAAAGTGAGGAGTATGATCAGACTCTTGACTCTGTCCTGGTTGGTCCAGTTCCTGCAGGCCGACACATGTTTGTGTTTCAGGTGAGTTGATAACATTGTCATTATGAGTCACAAATTATCTTTTAGGAGTTTAACAGCCATTTCTCCAAATGAACTCAAGTTCATTTCTTTAATTGCTTTGCATTTGATTTAAATTTAATCTAGCACAATTTTTCTTACTAAACAACACAAATAATAAGATAAATTAGCAGTTTTTTGAAATTGGAATGTCTCTGGTTAATATACAAACTTCATCTTTGAAACACAAATGAAGGAATTTTAAATGAAATCTGAGGGATTTTTGTCCCTCCGTTGACGGTCCACGCAACTACCACTTTGATGCTTCAAAAAGTTCATAAAGAGATTGTAAAACTAATCCATATGAATCGAGGTGGTTTAGCCCTAATTTTCAGAAGAGACCATCGCTTTATATGATAAACAGATTGAATTTAGGCTTTTATTCACATATAAATATTGATCAGCAAACATGAACAGAAGCTCAACTGTACTCGCTTGACACGTGAGAACAACCCTCATTGGTTCTTGCAGAAACTCGGACCTGCTGCGTTACACACGAGAATGAACCTCATTGGTTCTTGCTGAAGCTCAAATGTGCTGCGTAACACGAGAATGAACCTCATTGGTTCTTGCTGAAGCTCAAACGTGCTGCGTAACACATGAGAATGAACCTCATTGGTTCTTGCTGAAGCTCAAACCTGCTGCGTAACACTAGAATGAACCTCATTGGTTCTTGCTGAAGCTCAAACCTGCTGCGTAACACTAGAATGAACCTCATTGGTTCTTGCTGAAGCTCAAACCTGCTGCGTAACACTAGAATGAACCTCATTGGTTCTTGCTGAAGCTCAAATGTGCTGCGTAACACAAGAATGAACCTCATTGGTTCTTGCTGAAGCTCAAACGTGCTGCGTAACACATGAGAATGAACCTCATTGGTTCTTGCTGAAGCTCAAACCTGCTGCGTAACACTAGAATGAACCTCATTGGTTCTTGCTGAAGCTCAAATGTGCTGCGTAACACTAGAATGAACCTCATTGGTTCTTGCTGAAGCTCAAACGTGCTGCGTAACATGAGAATGAACCTCATTGGTTCTTGCAGAAGCTCAAACGTGCTGCGTAACACAAGAATGAACCTCATTGGTTCTTGCTGAAGCTCAAACCTGCTGCGTAACACTAGAATGAACCTCATTGGTTCTTGCTGAAGCTCAAATGTGCTGCGTAACACTAGAATGAACCTCATTGGTTCTTGCTGAAGCTCAAACCTGCTGCGTAACACTAGAATGAACCTCATTGGTTCTTGCTGAAGCTCAAATGTGCTGCGTAACACTAGAATGAACCTCATTGGTTCTTGCTGAAGCTCAAACGTGCTGCGTAACACATGAGAATGAACCTCATTGGTTCTTGCTGAAGCTCAAACCTGCTGCGTAACACTAGAATGAACCTCATTGGTTCTTGCTGAAGCTCAAACGTGCTGCGTAACACATGAGAATGAACCTCATTGGTTCTTGCTGAAGCTCAAACCTGCTGCGTAACACTAGAATGAACCTCATTGGTTCTTGCTGAAGCTCAAACCTGCTGCGTAACACGAGAATGAACCTCATTGGTTCTTGAGGAAGCTCAAACGTGCTGCGTAACATGAGAATGAACCTCATTGGTTCTTGTGGAAGTGATCAGCATTCTGCTTTGTTTATGGTTTCTATATCTGCAGTCCTAGTTTCGGTTTCCCTTTTTGAATGAAGAATATAGACTATTAATATATCCTTACACACAGGCACAGAATGCATGTAGTCCTTTTGGTGAGTTCAAGCACAGCTTTTTGTCTGAGATGCAGCCAACGCAAGTCGACAAAACAGTCAGCTTTCGTCGCCGCTAGTTCTTTTATGTCAAATGAAAATGTACTCTTTTACTCACCCTCATGTTGTTACTAACCTCTGCAACTTTCTTCTATGGAACACAAGAGGTGTAGCAGAACATGAGTGAATTTTGTGTTGTGTGTGTTTGAAACTATGAGAGGTTCTTTTAGATTCTTTTAGATGAACTATTCATGTAATGTTGTTCTGTATTATAAAATGGACACACACAAATATAATTAATGCACTTGTAAATCCTGTAGTTACACCCAGTTAGAGTCATGCAAGTGTTCTAAGTAATTTTTGTCTTTTCAAATCAGGCGGAGGCTCCAAACCCCGCCCTCATACCTGAGAGTGATGCCGTGGGTGTTACTGTTGTTCTGATCACATGCACATACAGAGGACAGGAGTTCATACGTATCGGCTACTATGTTAACAATGAGTATACGGACACTGAGCTTCGTGAGAACCCGCCCAATAAACCTAACTATGGACAGGTGAGTGAACACATTACTTACAGACCAGTTCATGTGTGTACTGTATCTGTCTATAGAAAATGTACAGTTTTCTCTTTTGGAGAAAAAACAAAAATATTGATGACTCATCTTGCACTCACATGCTCAATACAGATTGTTATCCAATGAAATGCTTTCTAGAATAACAATGTCCCTCCCCTTAAAGTCACCATGAAGTAAAAATTGACAACTGTTGGTTCAATCCCTTTTCTCCAGCAACCTGTCACTCCACAACTGACTGAAAACTTGCATTCAGATCGGCCTCCGTTTAGTTTATAATGCCCACTTTTCTATGATCCAATCAATTCCTAATGGACAAAATTAAGTCCCACCCTCCTTTTTGTTTTGTTTGATAAGCAATTTCACTTGGATATACATCACAATAGGGAAAACTTTCTCTATTGTGACTTTAATACCACCTGTCTTGGACTAGCAATATCAAGTAGCAAACCATAATTCATGGCTGTCACATAAACTAAAAGCTATTGGCTGTTTTAAAAACGGATGAGCCCCTTGATATGTCCTGCCCCAAATTTTCTGTTTCAAAGGAAGTACGTCACCACAGGAAAGAACACTGTACTCATAAAGTTTCATTTGGTCTTTAATAGTTTTGCTAAGAGCCACCTCTTTAGGCCAGATTTACTAACAGCTTGCTCCAGCGCAAACCCTCTTTTGGCGTTAAAAAACTACTATCAGGATTTACTAAAGACACGCAGTGAAAAATTAGCGCTGTAAAGGCGTGGACAGTGTTATTTTTGCGGCTGAACTTATTGCATATGCATTTGTAGGAGTTTCTCTTTCAGACGCTAAATTTATGGGAGGAGAGTATTTAAATGAATCACGCGAGGGGATTTACTAAGGTTTGCCCTTGTCAATTTACTGGTATTTGCGCCATTATTTACCGCCCAAAAAAACCACGTCTTAAACCACACGCTAACTGGCAGATTGCGTTGGTCATTATGGAAATGATCCGTCTGCATCTGTGTTCTTTAATTTTTTTGTAAAATTATTTTTAGTATTGCTAAATACTCATATTACTATAGTAATTATTTAGTCTGTTTAATTTGCATACTTTAATGAAGTAATTAATCAATTAGGATAATTATCTTTATTATTATTATTATTGTATACTCATTGAATGGGTTCCATAAAGCTAACAGTGTGAATGTGACCTGAGATGACTGAAATAATTTTTTAACTCTTTAACTGTTTTTTTTTTTTTTACACAGTACAGCAGTATTATTGTGATAGTAATATATTTCTTCATTGCTTTAATTAAAATAATAGTAAAAATAGTAATATTGAATGGGTTTCGTAAAAACAACAGTGTGAATGTGGCCTGAGAAAACTGTTGATTGTTTTCTCATGAAGTAGATGAACTTTCTTCATGTAGATGAAGTAGAGATACAAAAAAAGGGTGAGTTTTTCTCTATATCCTTATGCTAAAAATGACTGTAAATCAACATTTTGAAGCTGATATTTTACAAATTTACCCTAGTGTTGCTGTGTTTGCCACCCTTTTCACCTGATGGGTTTGCATCCCTGCAAAATTAACCCTCATGTTATGTTTGAATTCTGCATACGATCTTGATAGAACGGGTCAAATTGACCCTAATTTGATTCAATACAATTCCCCCAAAAATCACACTATGAAAAAAAAAAAAAGCATAGAATCAGGTACAAACAATTACATTTCAATACAATTCTTTTTTTTTTACACATTACAAAGAATAAATATCATTTTTTTATATCACAAATATCTTTCATTTCATATCATTTTTAAATATCATAGTTTTAACCACTATTTTTAAGACTATTCTACATGTAACACAAGTAATCATATTTACAGTATGAGAGCAATAACAGTAAAGGCACTATTGTTGGAATAGCCCATTAATGTAATATACACTGAACAAAATTATAAACGTAACACTTTTGTTTTTGCCCCCATTTTTCATGAGCTGAACTTTT
Organism: Coreius guichenoti; assembly: GCA_039654105.1. NCBI lineage: Eukaryota > Metazoa > Chordata > Actinopteri > Cypriniformes > Gobionidae > Coreius > Coreius guichenoti. The sequence continues at coordinate 13,002,255 of CM077171.1, read as the reverse complement.
TCTATGTACACAAAAGGCCTATTTCTCTCAAATATTGTTCACAAATCTGTCTAAATCTGCGTTAGTGAGCACTTCTCCTTTGCCGAGATAATCCATCCACCTCACAGGTGTGGCATATCAAGACGCTGATTAGACAGCATGATTATTGCACAGGTGTGCCTTAGGCTGGACACAATAAAAGGCCACTCTAAAATGTGCAGTTTTACTGTATTGGGGGGGGGGGTCCGAAAATCAGTCAGTATCTGGTGTGACCACCATTTGCCTCACGCAGTGCAACACATCTCCTTCGCATAGAGTTGATCAGGTTGTTGATTGTGGCCTGTGGAATGTTGGTCCACTCCTCTTCAATGGCTGTGCGAAGTTGCTGGATATTGGCAGGAACTGGAACACGCTGTCGTATACGCCGATCCAGAGCATCCCAAACATGCTCAATGGGTGACATGTCCGGTGAGTATGCTGGCCATGCAAGAACTGGGATGTTTTCAGCTTCCAGGAATTGTGTACAGATCCTTGCAACATGGGGCCGTGCACATCTCGCTGATGAATAACGTTTAATAAGGATTAGTCTATATTTAATGTATACAGCAGTGTTTTTACATTTGATTATTTTATTCAATTTCTGTTGTAGGCTATTATCTGAATACCACTGTTAGTACATCTTCCTGAAAAACCTAAAGCACTGTTTATTTCATTTGTGTTTTTATTCTGTTGTATTTTTTGTTGTTTTTTTGGAATTTAGTTACTTAGTTCTTATTGTACGGTTTTGTCTTCTTGTAACTATTTTGGGGACTTTCTTTCATTAATAAGCTAGTATTCATTTTTGCTGAAGTATTGATAATTGTGAAATTTCACTGACATTTAAAATGACCCCATCATGAAATAAGCCTTTGATCATATCACCCACCAATAATCGTGTTAAATAATCGTGATTTCAATATTGAGCAAAATAATCATGATTGAATTTTACCCTAAATGAGAAAAGGTCACAAAAATAAGAAAAACAACGTGGGTTTAATAGTATTTCAGATAGCTCACTTTTACCATCTGTGGGTGTTAAAATATGTGGGTTACAAAATATAACCAATAAATGTTATTTTGTGTCTGTAAATTGACCCACAAACGTAATAGAAATTGTGTGTACGTCAAAATGCATCAGCGTGTTGAAACTTTGCATGCATGTTTATGACCCTAAATGAGAAAGAAGGGAATAAAAACAGGTTAACCAGCATTTCAGTCAACTCAAAAATCAAAACGGGCCAAATTGAGTGTCTGCATATGCATTCAAACATCTTTCTTCATGTGTTTTCTCTCAGCTCCAGAGGAACATTCTGGCTTCCAATCCACGTGTAACCCGATTTCACATCAACTGGGACGGATGTGCTGAGAAAATGGAGGATTCGGAGAACGTGGACCCCGCACCTAACGCCATGCTGCCGCCGCCTTGTGCCCCAGGAAAAGCACCTCCACTGGGACTGGTGCCAGACAATTCCATGGACTGTTTGTAGTGACGCAGGCTCCTGCGAATAATCTCAAGGCTCATCCATGAGCTCGGGTCAATCTGGACACTGTGGAGGAGAGGCGGGATTATTCAAACACATCAGAGAAAGAAAAAAAAAAAGGTTCTCAACTGTAACAAAATTAGTCACACCTGTTTGAAACGAATCAGCGGTGTGCAGAATATCCTCCGGTATGCAATAAACATGCTCGCTTTTCAGTTTGAAACATGAATGGGGAGCTGGTGAGTCATGTATCTAAGACATGATTTAGGTATTAGGATGTGCTGCATCTAATGCCGTTTGATCCAAACCCGATCCATTCTCAAACCGAAAGGGAGTGGAAGATCAGCTCAGTAGATAAGATGTCAGATGCATAATTGATTTAACAGACACAATCAGCAATACTTGTGTAGAAGTTTGCAGCTACTCTGGATGATATTTTTGTGGGTGGGACTGTATTATATTGTGTGTATGTATATAAATATATATATCTGTCTTTTTGTATGCCAGTTCTCAATGAAATAAATGTTTTGTTACGTGATGATGCTCATTGAATCTGTTTTACTTTGATTTGTGATGTGCACAAGAGTGGATGCAGCTGTGCAGTGTTTTCATTCATAAAAAAGCTGTTGTGTTGCATTATGCAGGAGTGACAGAAGCTGCTTGCTTGTTGTTGCTTGGCAACATGGACTATTGCAGCATCTGTGACAAGACCTCAAAGTATCATCGTTTTTTATTAAATCGGTGTTCAATTAATATCAGTGTCCCCTTATGGGGTTTACTCCCCTTTGTTTTATTGCACAGCATTATTAATGCAGTTGCTATGTACAGTAAAGCACGCAAAGGCGTGCATCTCAAAACTGGACTCGTTTTCCGTCTCTTGCACGACGAATCCCTTCATTGCAACTGATCGCGCAAACCTGTTGCCGAAATGCAATGCTTATATGACCTCACTGTGGTTGTTTTGCAGAAGACAGACCTCGTTTTAATATTCCATAGACGTAGTGCCTCAAATTCTGACCAACTTTCTAAAAATAGACCGTCTTGACGTCATACAGCCTATCACGGATTAGTCCAGCGGGAGGGGTCTGCGCGGCCATTTCGCTAACAAACACACCGCAGAGGATCATTAAAGGATTGTGAATGAAACCGAATCTGTATCGAGAGAGCAAAACACCGCGGTCGCTTACAAAGACGGAGAGCGAACAGAGAAACTTGTGTTATTGGAATGAAAATAGATGACGTTATTTGTCAGTTTTGCGGGGGTGGGATAAAGTTCTACAGATAGATATCGGTTAGCCAATCACCGCTCTCTCTGCGCTGGATTGCTGAGCTCTTGTCCAATCAGCTTCGGACTCTGCTAGCGCGTCATAAGCATAACGGCCAATAGGCGTCGCGTAGGGGCGGGTCTCATTGAAGCAGGAGTTCCCTCTAGCTAGCTGTGGATAGAGGATTAATGGAGGGGGTCTGACTGTCGAATTATGCGAACTACATAGTATACAAGACCGAATTGCTTTATCAACATAAACAAGCAAACGCTCACGCTACCGAAAACGCACGGAGAAGTCGGCGTGCTGCGACAGGAATCGCGCACGGACGGTGAAAACAACGGCTTGTGTCGCTCAAGTCGAGGGCCTCGCTGAGGGTTAGCAGAGCGAGGAAGAGGAGCGAGAGAAGGAGAAGAAGACGGGCTCTTGGTACTATTTCAACGGACTGGACCTGACCCAGGAGAACTGAGAGACATTACCGAACCCGAAACACAGCAATCGGACAGCTACTGTTAGCTAGCTAGCGCTCGCTCGCTAGCTAGCTAACCAACTTAACCAGCCACTATCAACCTCCAGACTGTATGTGATCTGACAGCATACTGTGATCCAGTGAGTTATGACCAGACATAGCTAGTGCGACGGCCGCAGAAATCGTATGATCATTAAGGGGACGGAGTCTGAAGACAGTTGGCGTAAAGAAAAGTCGATTTAGATCTGTTATACCTGGCCTGCAATCATGGGCAACGCGCCCACCGCCAAGAACAAGGGCAATGAGATGGAGAGCGGTAAGTGCTTGTGTGTTTACTTGAATTAGGCAGTGGTTCAAAGCAAAGTCTTCCTGGACTGATCATTGCCATTCATTTCCATTGAATGAATGACTGACTGAGGGATAGTTCACCCAAAAATGACCAATCTGTCCTCATATTCTTATAACTTTCTTCTGTGGTGCACAAAAGATGAGTTACATTCACTTTCAAGCGTGAAAAAACACAGTTCAGTTCATAACATACAAATTTTTTGGGGTCACACTTTACATTAGGTGTCTTTAACTACTGTGTACTTGCATAAAATATACTTATTTTGTTGATGTTGTATTGCAAACGGGTAGGTTTAAGGGAATAGTAATTATAGATTAATTTCAGCTGTATTTACATGCAGGTATTTTTTTAAAATATACAATAGTACAATGTAAAAAAACATGTATGTACACAATAAGTGCATTGTATCAAATGATTAATTTAAATGTTAGTTACGTAGTACACTGGGACCCATTCCCCCCCCCCCCATGAAATGGAATATTGCAATAGTCTTTTCTTCCCTTTGTAACATACATCCGAGTGAAACGACTTCTCGAACAAGAAAAAATGTTGGGCGGGGCTTAAATTTGTCCATAGGGAATTGGTTGGATTTTTGGATGGCTGTGGTTTGCTATTGGTGGATCTCATGTGATTGACAGGTTGCCCCGCCCTACGCCAGTAAACACATCATCAGAGAAGAGATGAGCTGCAAGGAAGGGGAAGTTATTTTGATTAAAGATTACGAGGATATGGAATTTAAAAAATAATGATGTGCACATATAAATAATTTACAATAAATACTGCAATATTTCACCAAAAAAAACAAGAATGCTAGGATCCTATATGATCTTCTAAACTTAATCGCTTTCGCTGACTGCTCGTAACTGGCGCGACGATGACATCGGACGTAGTGTAAGCGATTATAAAGCTTGGAAGAGCCAGGACATATTTTTTAATATAACTCAAATTGTATTCGTCTGAAAGAAGAATGTCATATACACCTAGGATGGCTTGAAAATTTTTTTCATTTTTGGGTGAACTATCCCTTTAAGTGTGATCTGAACTTTTTTTCACATTCAGATTGTGCACTTCCTTTGCAACTAGTCATAACCATTTAATAACCTCTTGATAAACATCACTACAATCTGGATTTATAGGTGCTAGTAGTTATTATAGTGCTCTAAATCACTCAGTTTAGCATTACATTTCATACTGCAGAAATATGATAATGGATTTGCATTTTCTGCATGAGAAATGGCTGGTAAGAGTGAATCTAGGGAAGTGTTTTCAAGGATTCTTCAGTGTAAACACTTGAGATTGTCAGGAAGTTTTGGTCAATCTCTTCAGCCAGCCTCTTTCAGTAATGTTGCACAATAACCTTTTAGGACACATTTGTTGGTTGCAATGCTTGTCAAATGCTATATATATGTATATGTTAAAGCAGGACAAAATGTAGGCTTATTTTCTTTAGTTCACCCAAACCTGTTTCTTTCTTTCATTGATCACAAAATATATTTTAAAGTATACCCAAGCTGCTCTTATCCATACAGTGAAATTAAATGGAGACTAGGGTTGTTGATCTCAATAAATGTCCAAAAGCAACATGAATCTATTGAATCTTATGAATCTTTTTTATTCACTGATAATCTTCCTCTCTGTCACAGATCTCATTTGTCATTTAACAGGGGCTTCTTATGTCAAGCGCTATTGGTTTTACGTGTCGCATTATGGCGACAAGCCTGAATATTCGGAAATGTGATATGGTGAACTGTGGTAGAAGGAAAGATTTTGTGCTAATAGTCGCTTACACTTGTGTCTGTTTATCATACAAAGCTACCATATGGCTTCAAAATACTTGGACTATTGTGCACAAGTCTCTTTGATTGTGCTTTTTTTTTTGGAGCTTGGAAGTAATTCAAGTTTCACTGTATTGAAAACGTCGGCTTGAAACATTTTTTTTGTATTCCACAAAAGACACAAGTTAAACAGTTTCAAAACAAAACTGAGGTGAGTTAATGTTGATGGATCTTTTTGAATAAACTTTTCCCTTAAAGGCACAATATATAAGATTTTTAGATCAAAATATCCAAAAACCACTAGAACAATGTTATGTATTTTGTTGGCCTATACTTACATTATCCCAGACGTTTCCAACAATGTTTAAATCCAGAGAAATCAGCTATTTTAACCAGTGTTACGGGCCGTATCCTTGCGTCGCCTGTCAATGACGTCATATCCGCGCTACCCTTGATTTCCGTAGAAACCATGGAAACACCAAAGATGCTTTAATATAGTATGTATTTTATTAGACAGACGAGCAACTGTTTGGATATACATTTATCAACAGAAAACGAATCATTGTTACACAGCGCAACACAGTTAGTCTTATTGTTTGAATCTCGTTTTCTTGATTTATTGCTAGGGCTGGGCGGTATATCGAGTTTGTACAATATATCGATATATTTTTTAGAGACGATATGGAATGAGGCAATACCGTTTATATCGATATACAGTAGATTGATACGAGCGCATCTGAAAAATAGCGGAGTACGCAGAGTGAGCTGATGCAGGGAAAGTGCATCATACAATTTGTCCTAAACATGACACATGCTTTATATTAAGGGCTTCAAAATAACTGGTAAGATATAGTTAACACGTATAGTTTAAAGCAGCGTGCCCTGTCAGATGCTCTGAGAGATAGATTGACAGACAGATAAATACTTGCGGTGTTTAATGCGTTTGAAATGTGGTGCTTTCCTCAGTGCATAACTTACATTTCACAGGTATATTCTCCATCTGTAAATGTTAGAGAGTCATGCAAATATGTCCATTTTGCTGTCCGGAGAGGACGAGCCTTCTGCAAGTAAATCTCCGCAAAAATTCAGGCTTCCGTGAATGAGCGCCGCCACGCGCATTCGCGCCAAACAGACAGAGCGCAATAGAATAGGAACGCAATAATTCTGACTGAAGTATACATATTTCTAAAATATTTGTTGTTGGACAATAAATGTGCCATATGTGGAATTTTAAACCCACAAGTAAGTATATTTTTATGACCAGTATAATGGGGTAATCAAATATAGGCTAATATGCTTTTGGTTTTATTTTCATTTTTAATTTAGTGAATTTAAAAACAAAATTATTAATTTTGTTTTTAGATTGTAAACCCCCTTTTTGCACATAATATATTGCATAGCCTACATTACATTCACTGTATTTGTTTATAGCCTTCAATATCAACATTTGTTTTTAGGACATCATTGGGCAGGATGTGAAATAAAATTATTATTAAAGATTTTTTTATACAGATTTTTTTTTATCCAAATAGAAAAACGTAGAAAATACCTGGATATATACCGTGTATCACCATTCAACCAAAAAATACCGAGATATGATTTTTTTGGCCATATTGCCCAGCCCTATTTATTGCGAGTAACAACTTTTACCATGCCTCAGAGACAACACTCTGGCTGACATAGCATAATCAGAGAGAGCTTTCTCCATCATACAATATATTTTAAAATTAATTGTATGTCATTTACCAACAGTCATTTAGTCATCCTGTTTTTATTAATATGATATTCTAATATCGATCTAGATTACTGTGCAACCAGTCTCTCATACCAGCCGCCGAGCGAACGCACAGAGTAACGTTAACATAACTTTCGAATATATTTAGTATGATTGTTTTAACCATGTAAAACATCACTGCGTTACCCCACATACGCAACGGAAAGAGCGGAAGTGGGGACTGCAGCATAAGCAGAATAAAAGGTTAGAGACGGTGTTTCGCGCAGGTCTCTCTCATTAGCATCCACTCCCAAGGGCTCTCGCCGCGTCCTGCTTCATACCACATAACATTAATAAAACGAATACATTCGCTCATTCATGAACATGATTTCTGCCCAAGTCCGTCGGATTCCTTTCCATCGGCTGGAGGTGAAGAGTTAAAACTACAACTCCCATGATTCCAGGCCCTTTCAGGCAGCATGCGATCATGACTTCAGTTCTCTTTCGCAGATTATTGGGTTTGAATGGTCAAAAATATATAAAAATGCACATCCTGGCGAGTATTCGGGTAAACACTGTCGGGTGTGTCTTTAGTGAACGTACACAGTTGAGTAAGATATCGGGTGTGTTCCAATTAATTGGATCCGTGCAGGTCGTAATATTCTGTGCGATTTTAATGTCAATCACACAACAAAAGAAAATAGAAAATCACCCCATGCTTGACTGAATAACTTTAAGATATTAAGAATCAGTGTACAGTTAATTTATAGAGTGAAGACTATGCAGTTTAAAAAAAAAAAAAAAAAATTTACATTTTGATTTAATTTCTTGAATGCTAATGTTAAATAGGCCTACTGTAACTGAGAAATAAAGCACCGTTTTAGTCATATTGATTGTAATTTGCACATCATTCATAAAAACAAAGATAAATTAAAATTAAATATCTATTGAAATTATAAAATTACATTTGAAAAATATTACATTACTTGTATTATGAAATAAGATTTTGGTCATCCCAACCTGTTCAGAATAGTGAAAGGTTAGTGAATGTTAACATGATTGATGATAATGTGATTGTTGCAAACGTCTCTGTAAGGATGTTCACACTGGCATGCAATTATTATTATGTTTTTGCTGTGGTAACGATTCAGTATCGGTATCGAGGTATTTTAGTCTGGTATCATATCGAAGTCATAATTTTGGTATCGTGACAGCACTAGTATGAAGCACTACTCGCACAGAAGTCAGTTTCAAAACAAGCAGCTTTCTGTTGGTCAGTGCGGCAAATTCAATCAACTTGAACACGTGAAAACTTCTCTTAATGAGTCATGGGTGTGTTTTGGGTGTAACGTGCAATAAACCAATCAGAGTCTCATCTCCCATTCCCTTTAAAAGCCAGTTGCGCTCGCGCCATGGCGGATTCGCTATTTACATGGAGGCATTTGCGAGTGGAAAGACTGAACGCTTCTCCGGAGAGGAATTCTTATATTTTTAACATTTTAAAAATGTTTGTGTGCCGCTGCGCATCCCTGTGTGTGTAATAAGCAGAGTGTACGCGCGTTGTGCACCCGCCTATAGGCGAATATTACTAATGCGCCCTTTAAATAAAACCAAAAATACTGCGCTATTGACTTTAGACCAGGTTTTTGTTGGTCAATGACACAGTCGTTTTCAGTTGCCTCAAAATAGCAACACAATGCACCTGAACACACCTCGTTTTCAGACCAGCACGCCCATGGGCGCACAAATGCATTTGCTATTTTAACAACGTGGCGCTGGACGTGAAAATGATAACTGCGTCTGGCTGAAACTAGCAAAAAGCACTTGCATCACGCGTGGCGTCACATTGCGCCGGGGGTATGATAGGGCCCCAAGAGTGAGAACTATATCTCTTGGAACTTGGTGTTAGTTTATATGGCAGTTGAAACTGCCATTAAACTATATTAAAGTCACAGGCAGCCTTCATGGGTGCAATTCTCTTCTTACATATCAGTTGAGTCCATCCCTCAACAAACTGAATTTATCTCTTAAGTCGAATAGCCTGATGTCCTCGCCCATTTTAACTTCATAGTGTGGCGATGATTGCATATCATCATAAATGGAAGCAAGTTCCAGGAACAGCTGAGGAAAGGGGCACTAATTCGGCAGCCGCAGTGAATTTCATGAGAAAGGAATCTCTGACCCCAAGGGTCAAACCAGCAATAATTGTATTTATGAGGGGGATGTGAGTGAAGAGGACCCGAAACATAAACACAGGCCTGCCATGAGTCTTCAGAGAGCACTTGGGAACCGATGTGAGGAGGAGGTGGTCTGGGCTGGTGGAGGCGGGGTCATATGATGCAGCCTGTGTGATCCAGCCAGCCTGGAGTGCTGATGCTGAACAGTCTCTTGAACATCATGTGATGACCACTGTTGTTATGAACAAGACCACTTTGTGTGTGGCCTTCTGTCTGCATCTTCAGGCGATGTAATCTCTTTGCTTTCTGTCGTCTTCTTGTTGGAAAACTTTGCTTTGCTTCTGCTTTCTTGTGAGTTTGGCTTCACAGCATCAGATATTCCTTCATTTTATAAGTGCTTTTTGCCTGTTAGGGATGGGTGGTATGATTATATTTGTATACACTGCGACAGTAGAACTGTCACCTGGTGGAGACTTTGCTATTCAGTTTACCACGGTACTGACAACATATCAAGAACTTAACGGGTTAGTTCACCCAAAAATGAAAATGATCCCATGATTTACTCACCCTCAAGCCATCCTAGGTGTGTATGACTTTCTTCTTTCAGACGAACACAATCAGAGTTATATTAGAAAATATCATTGCTCTTCCAAGCTTTATAATGGGAGTGAATGGTGGTCCTGATTTGATGTCCAAAAAAGTGCATCCATCCATCATAAAAGTAATCCACACGGCCTCGGGGGGTTAATAAAGGCCTCCTGAAGCGATGCGTTTTTGTAAGAAAAATATCCATATTTAAAACTTTATAAACTAAAATATCTAGCTTCCTGCAGACGGTCTACGCAAGTCGACTTACGGCAAAAGAGTAACCCCTGACGCGATGTAGGAGTAGCATAATGTGATGTATAATAAACGTATTATTAATATATTGATAATTTAGTAATAAGGCATTTTTCTTAATTTGTTGCAGCACATTAATACAGTACATTACAGACCTAAATGGACAACTTAAAAAGGGTTTTGTTCTTTTGGTAAAAACTTTATTTTTTTCATGGTAAGGATGGCCTTTGCATGGAATTGCCCAGGGCGCTCAGTAATCTAAGTTTGTGCACACTGGGAATTTTTCAAATAAAGACAAGCTAACACTAATTGTACATTCAACACACAGTGAAAATTACATGAATATGCCATAGCAGGCAACTGAATATAGTGCAGCATAGATTGAAATCAAGGGTTTGACGATCGCACGACTCCAGTGAAGCTGAACTCGTGTCTACATTCAATTCACACGGACTGACCATCATGTTCCAAAATTTGTTTAAATGGTATAAATGCGCATTTGCTGCATGCTGACGATGCATGAGAAAGTATAATAGTGTTTCATGATACTCTTTTGTATACAGTTTACTTTCTCTTTTGTTTAACAGTTCTATCCAGTGACATGCACTACAGTTCTCAGAGAAGTCAAAATAAAAGTCTGGCGCACCGTCAAAGTAAAAGCTCCACTATTACGAGGACATAAAAGATCAAAATCTCTACGATTCGCTTGAAAAGTAGATCGTGGACGTCTTCAAGATCGATCACGATATAAAATCGCCAGAACGCCCACCCCTACTTTAAGTACTAAATGGAAAGCAAAGTTCTTGCTGATCCGATCCGACACTCACAAACCGTAATATGATCCAAACCGTGAGTTCAGTAGTTCTGTTGAACCACTATATGCTATACTTCATCTAAAACTATTTTTGAAAAAAACAGCTTTTATGACTCCTGTATAATTTATTGTGCTTGCAGCTTTTTTTGAATTGACGTGAACTCACGGGAATTGAAGATTAGATTTATATTAGTTTTGTGGAGACACAGTTCTGTTGCCATGTGTAAATGGAACAGTTTTAACACAACTGATAGTAAAAAACACATGAATGACCAGGTGTAAATAGGCACATTGGAAATCTGTTCTTCAAAGTCTAATTTAAACCTGAAGACAAAGAAACTAAAATATTGACACATTTAAAACCAATTTTTTAATGAAAAATTGCTTCAGAAATATTTAACGTTGTGTGCTATTTCTATGTTAGCCATTATGAATATTTAAAATGTGCATTTAGTGTGCATAAACAATTTCGACCTGTTCGCCACATGTATGGAAAAGAGCAGCGTGAAGATCCTTCAAAATTTCTTCTTTTATGGTCCACAGACAACAAAAAAAATAGCATGCTTGAATGAAATATCAAGCTAAGTGAATGAATCTTATATTTATTTATTTATTTTCAGTGCACTATTCATATTCATTTTAAACCTAAATGTTGATGTTGGAAGAAAGTTCAAGTACATGTTATTTGTCAACTAAGCAGTATACAATTTCTCTGCCTTATATTTGATGCACAGTTTCATCCAAAGTCAAGAACCTTTCGAGCTTAGCATGTATCAGGCATAGTTGGTGTCAGTGAAACAGATATGTGTGAAATGGATCTCAGTGGCATGCTGCTGCTAGAATCTATGTGTGAAGAGTGGATTTCTATTTGCATGTGACTGGATGTCATTTGAATATGCTTGATACATTCAGTTGCAAAATGGAGTGGGTTTTTTTTTTCTGCGGTGGGCTTTTGCACTCCCTCCCCTGGTTGGAATGGGGGACTTTGTTCACGGCATGCTTCACATCCCTATCTGCTCCATCGCCGGTGGACTGCCCTGATCCCCAGAGACAGGTGCTGGCTGCCATCCGGGGCCATGAGCCGGGGAGGTCCATATTTTACAGTCTGCACGGACAAGAGAGGGCGACATGGCAGACAACGCTGTGGATCAGATCAAGGTACAACAGTAAGGGTTAACACTAAGGTGGGCTGTGGTGGAAACAGAAGTCCCTGACTGTTCAAGGACGCCCACGGGAGGAAACGGGGTGTGTGAGCGCGGCACAGGAAGGCAAGGAAACGGAGAAGGTTCAGCCCTGCCTGCCTGCCCGCCCTGAGTCCCGAATCAGAGAGGTCAAGACAGAAGAGTCTCGTACAAGAAGGGACCCTAACTTCTAATTTGTAAAAAGAGTTTTGAAGCGCAGCTGTACAAAGACGGATGCCTCTGCGCCACACTTACTTTCAAGGCTGTCTACAATGTCAGTTCTGCAGAGGTTGGCAGAGAGGCTGTTCCATCGGGCCGGTCCCTGTCTCGGAGACTCTAGCGGTGGGGAGGGTGGCTACTACCAGTCCCAGGATGAGTCAGAGGCCTCTTGCTGGAGTGAGTGACTGACTTGAGGCATTATGTTGGTTAAGGCTGCTGGCACAGTGAGTGTTTGGATATAACTGTGGAAGGCGGGGCTTGGCAAAGGGGCGGGGAAACCTGCATGTCTAAAGGTCTTACCTCCTCGTCTGAAGTGCTGTGTATGTGTTTGTGTAAGATTAACTGATAATCACTCAAATATTTCACCTTTGATTATGGATACATAGACTGATGTATCAACCAGGCTATTTGAGGTCAATTGAGGATAAACAGTTTCTTTTTAGATTAAGTAAATATTGTTTAAAATAATTCTTAAAGTTTCAGAAAATTGATTTCATTACCATTATACAATGTATATGTTATTGTTCCGATTACCCTTATCTCTGGATATTAATATTGCCCTATGAAAACCCATATTGACTGACCACAAATTACAGATATTTCTCATAATGGGAAAATATTTGGTTTAAGTTGTTGTAAACTAAAGTCATGGGTGATATGGCGATTGAGTTTAAATTAGCACCTCTCTGTGTGCTTCGTGGATTGATGTGGGACTGCCGACACGCACATCTTGGGTACAAAGCCCTTTTTATTCATCTTCTAATGTTTGTGCTGTTGCCTGGCGTTGGCTGCGTCATACAGGAGTTCCAGGGAAGCTGGCTGGTTGTCTCCTGGAAACCTGTCAGTGTATCCCGCTTTGTTGGGGTCCCAGTGTTCTGCTGTTCCTTCCAGTCTGAATTATGAACTAATGCTAACGGCATTACCCGTTCATGCAATGCTTACAAGGGGTGTAAAATCGAAACCATACCGTTCTCCACCCACGGTTCGGCACGCACTTGCACCGCGGTTCATCTCAAATCTGACGACGCATCTATAATATGGTTTGTTGAAAATAACACGCAAAAGAGTTTGGCTAATCCATTCTGTCAATGGATATGCATTCTAGCTTCCCAATACGTTACAAAAGTGAAACAGTCACTCTTTGTAAACTTTGTTCAATAGAAGTGCAGTATGCTCTAATATGACCAGTCATTTACGCCGTCATCACCCGAGTGTTGAGCGAGCGCAGGTGAGACCTGAACAGCACACGTTGCTATCTGTGTTTAAACTCATTTAAGCCTTTCCAATTTAAACATTCAAGCGTAAGAAGATGCGAAAGATAACTCGTGTGCGAGCTGTGAGAACAGAAAGCCGTGTCTCAGACAGCGCACAAATATTGAGTTCTCTTTCAAGTCTTGCGCTTGAACGGACAAATCCACAAAAAAAATTGTCAACATGACCGTCTTGGTGAGTATCCTAGCAAACATAGTAGGTTATGTCTTAAGTGAATGTAAACAGTCGAGAAAGACAATGCATGTGTATCAGTATTCAGAGCTCCAGACTAACTTTTTGCCTTGGTTGCACTGGTGCGCCTAACTTTTTTTTATTTGGTTGCACCAGCACAAAATTTAGGTGCACCCAAATTTTTCCCCGGCTCGCGTCACCTTTAACTCCACAATTTCAAGGTCACCTTTTTATAACGCTCCATATACATTCATATATATTATGTACAGTGGGGAGAACAAGTATTTGATACACTGCTGATTTTGCAGGTTTGCCCACTTACAAAGCATGTAAAAGTCTGTAATTTTTATCATAGGTACACTTCAACTGTGAGAGACAGAAACTAAAACAAAAATCCAGAAAATCACATTGTATGATTTTGTAATAATTAATTTGCATTTTATTGCATGACATAAGTATTTGATCACCTACCAACCAGTAAGAATTCCGGCTCTCACAGACCTGTTAGTTTTTCTTTAAGAAGCCCTCCTGTTCTCCACTCATTACCTGTATTAACTGCACCTGTTTGAACTCGTTACCTGTATAAGACACCTGTCCACACACTCAATCAAACAGACTCCAACCTCTCCACAATGGCCAAGACCAGAGAGCTGTATAAGGACATCAGGGATAAAATTGTAGACCTGCACAAGGCTGGGATGGGCTACAGGACAATAGGCAAGCAGCTTGGTGAGAAGGCAACAACTGTTGCCGCAATTATTAGAAAGTGGAAGAAGTTCAAGATGACGGTCAATCTCCCTTGGTCTGGGGCACCATGCAAGATCTCACCTCGTGGGGCATCAATGATCATGAGGAAGGTGAGGGATCAGCCCAGAACTACACGGCAGGACCTGGTCAATGACCTGAAGAGAGCTGGGACCACAGTCTCAAAGAAAACCATTAGTAACACACTACGCCGTCATGGATTAAAATCCTGCAGCGCACGCAAGGTCCCCCTGCTCAAGCCAGCGCATGTCCAGGCCCGTCTGAAGTTTGCCAATGACCATCTGGATGATCCAGAGGAGGAATGGGAGAAGGTCATGTGGTCTGATGAGACAAAAATAGAGCTTTTTAGTCTAAATTCCACTCGCCGTGTTTGGGGGAAGAAGGATGAGTACAACCCCAAGAACACCATCCCAACCGTGAAGCATGGAGGTGGAAACATCATTCTTTGGGGATGCTTTTCTGCAAAGGGGACAGGACGACTGCACCGTATTGAGGGGAGGATGGATGGGGCCATGTATTGCGAGATCTTGGCCAACAACCTCCTTCCCTCAGTAAGAGCACTGAAGATGGGTCGTGGCTGGGTCTTCCAGCATGACAACGACCCGAAACACACAGCCAGGGCAACTAAGGAGTGGCTCCGTAAGAAGCATCTCAAGGTCCTGGAGTGGCCTAGCCAGTCTCCAGACCTGAACCCAATAGAAAATCTTTGGAGGGAGCTAAAAGTCCGTATTGCCCAGCGACAGCCCCGAAACCTGAAGGATCTGGAGAAGGTCTGTATGGAGGAGTGGGCCAAAATCCCTGCTGCAGTGTGTGCAAACCTGGTCAAGAACTACAGGAAATGTATGATCTCTGTAATTGCAAACAAAGGTTTCTGTACCAAATATTAAGTTCTGCTTTTCTGATGTATCAAATACTTATGTCATGCAATAAAATGCAAATTAATTAATTAAAAATCATACAATGTGATTTTCTGGATTTTTGTTTTAGATTCCGTCTCTCACAGTTGAAGTGTACCTATGATAAAAATTACAGACTTCTACATGCTTTGTAAGTGGGCAAACCTGCAAAATCGGCAGTGTATCAAATACTTGTTCTCCCCACTGTAAATGACAACATATGCTTTTACACAGGGATTAAAGTCACAGGAAACAATGCTTTGAACATTACTATCTTAAAACTACAGTTTTGACAAAGTGTTATAAATTAATTAAAAAAAATGAAATAATAAATATATTGAAATATAGCTCATAATAAATAAAAATACAGAATTTTCAATTTCCTCTGCCTGCTATATATATCACGCTTTGATTGTCATAATTATGTGGTAACGTTACTGTTAGGCTATTGTAGGCTACGGTAGCCTATACTTGTTTATATTTCTTAATAAAATTGTGCAAGCTGGAGCAAATGCTATAATGAAATTATGAATTATTACGGGTAGATCACCGCAGGATTAAAAGTGGTCGAAAGTTTTTTTTCAAAGAGCCAGAAAGTCACTTTGCAGCAGGCACAACAAATTAACAATGATACTAACGTTTGCGTTTCAGGTAGGACAGTAGATATATCAGCAAATATCGTTCTCAAAGAGATTATTTTTGGAATATAATATAACAATGCACAATCACAGTGACGCCGACTGGGTTAAGCATTTACTGTATCTGAGGGAAATGTTGCAGCGCGATCTGCCAGTCTCTTCAAAGGAAGATTACAAACGGCAAACGCCAATTGATTACACACGATGACTCTGTTGTTTTGGTGGTTTTCTTGACGATGTGAGCGCAGGACTCTCTTACTTTAATGATAGACATTTTTTTAATTTGCCTAAAACATATGGAGCTAATCCTGTTTTGTCTCCAGCTTCTTGATTCTCGCACCACCTGAGCTGACACTGACAGGCTGTTGTCATGACAATGACGTAGTTTAGGGCGGCACAAGTTCACGTTCATTCTCACACACTTGCGCTCACACACACATTCAGTGAAATGGACTCACAAACTGTTTCAGCGTCGCCTTTGATACTAGGGGCTGAGGGGGGTCAGACCCGGCGTATTTTAAATCTGCTTTTATGCGGCATTGCGTCTTTACACAGGATTTTGAGCAGACACAGAGCCGCTTTAGATCAGCCTTAACTCGACTGTGTAAAGATGCCTTATGGGTCTATTTCTTTTCATTGTTCGTCGTCTGTTTTCTTGCGTTTATTTTGCTGATGCTGATTGCCGTAAATGATTCTCTGGTGCTCCGGTCGCAATTTCAATCACACAGCACGGAGCAGTGTAGGCCTACAGGAATATCTGGACCACAGCCAATCAGAGGCAAAGACCTGCCCCATCTCTGTCTCTGATTGGTTTAGACCACGATATGATCCAACCATGCGTGTGAGCTCCTTTGACGGAAAACAAACGCTTCATTCGTGGAGAGGCAGCGATGCGAGGACGTTAGGTGCACTGGTGCGACCTAGGAAAAATTTTAGTCGCACCCTTACAATTTTTGGGTGCATGTGCGCCCAAATTGGTCGCACTCTAGAGCCCTGGTATTTTGGATCTGTGCATTGTGACAGCAGCCTAATATACCTGCTGTCTGTAGCCGCGTTTCCATTACAGATTTGCGCAAAACTTTTGCAATATTTTCTAAATGTCGATTAAAAAAACTGTTGCGAAATGACGGCATTTTCATTAACCGAAGTTGTGCGACCTAAAGTTTTTTTTTTTTTTTTTTTTTTTTTTTTTCTCTCGCGATAAGTCATTCCAAAAATCATGGCAACGGATGTTAGTAGGTTTAAGTATATCGCAGCAACAGCACAAGCCATTATTTTTAATGGAAGGAGACGTAGGTGTGTTATCCAAGCATTAATGGCAAGGAAAGCACCTTATACTTGGGAGTGGCCACGTAAGAGGCGTTTCTTGGTGTTTCTCCCTCTTATCTGCTTCAAGGTCTTAATAAATTGTGGCATTTCTTGATGTTTACAATCCAGTATTCCCGTAATTCTTTTGTATTTTGAGTTTAATAAAGAACTCCGTCTCATCTTCTGTCCAAACATACCACGTCATCTTTTAAGGAGTACGCAAGGTGACCTGTAAATGCGAAAAAACTGTTTCCATTGCAATTTTGTGAAATATTCCTTTTTCGAATTGCCTGAAAAACCCCCTTATGCGAGCGTGTAAACTATTTTGGGGAGTTTTTGCGAAATTGACGTGTTTCCATTGGGCGTATTTTCAATTTCAATTTGCGCAATTTGAAGGGTAATGGGAACGCGGCTTGTATTTTTAATGTTAATCAAATAACAAATGACAATGAAATCTCTCAGTGCTCTTGACTGAATAGCTTTTGTAACTTTAATAATGATTAATTTAACTTATACAGTGAAGAGTGTATGCAGTGTTATTTTACATTTGATTACTTTATACAACTTCTGTACCTGGAAACTACTGTTAAATACCTGAAAAGCACTGTTTATTTTATTTTTGTTTGTGCTGTTGCTTGTAGTTTGATTATTTGTTCTTATTTTCTTTCTTTCCCCGAACAAAGCACATACCAAACATGACCCTAAAAACCGTGATTAAAAACCAAACCGTGAGTAATTTGAACCGTTACACCCCTAGCGCTTACCCACCCTCAAACGACTGCTGGGTGAGACTTTTTGAAAGTCTGCCAATTGCACTACAAGCACTTAATTTGTGGTTTGACATGTTTAACAGGTGGATTCTTCATAGCTTCTGTTAAATCAGTAATTTTTTTTCGTCAACTCTCCTGTTTTCTTTGGTCAACTGCTCTCTGCTCCCTGACACTTTTAAAAAGCTCAACTTTAAAAAACCCAACCAGGGAACATGGACGTTTACTTAAAATACCTCCTACCTTTACTAACTCTGTATCCACAAAGTCAGCCTGTGGAAGCATGCCAAGTATCTGAGAGCTGAAAAGAGATTATACCTGGACCAGAGCAGTACCTATAGTCTTGAGAAATGAGGTCATGTAGAGACTTACCAAAGGTGTCACTGTCGCTTGAGTCTCCACCTGGCCAGGGTGGCTGGATCTGGCTCAGTCTTTAAATCCATCTGTCCCTGACTCTTCCTGTGCCTCTACCTCACTCTCGCAGTGCCTCACTCTCTCAGACTCTCGCACTTTACACGTGCGTGTTTTTGTTGACCAGCGGCACTCCTGAAGTCAATGCACCACTAGCCGACCCCCTTTGGTATGCGTCAGAGTGAGCAACAGCAGCCGATGGCCACACTGATTGATCTGACTAATCAATTGTGGACTATGTCCACTAGAGGACAATGCCAATGTTTGAGGGACCAACGGGATGCACTTTAAGCCATACCCTTTACGTCCACTTTATTTCTCCAAATGCTAGAGTCTGTTCAACCTTAATTTCTCCACTTTTAATAATAGCCTACCATTCCTTTGCTTCTTTAAGTTGACAGGAACTGCCACACTGTCTGTTTATTGTCCATGTAACTCATTAGATGCGACACTGCTGTTATAGGTTTGTCCCTCCCCTTAGCGACCAGGTCCCTATTTGGATCAATCTAGTGCGTGTGTTTGTGTATGTGCTTGCATTTTAGGAGTGTATGTTCCACTTCAGGGTGAGTGGAATGGCACTGTGTACAGAATAAATATTGATACAAACGAAGCATGAGGCCGATTGATTTACCAGGGTGATGTCCGCACAGTGGAGCTGCCGAAAGCGAGGGCTTTAGTTCAGCATTCGGCACTCGAGGAAGAGCAGGAACAGCAGACTGAATCATCAGCTGCGCTTGAAGACAAAAGCAGCGTTGAAAGCACACCTGTAGCTTTGAGCTAAAGTGGATGCGAGGGTCAGTCGTGCAGGGACCTCTTAGGAAGAGGCGTAGGGCTATGAGCCTGATGCTTTGAGGAAGAGGCGAAAGGAGGAACCGTCTCGGCAGGGCCCATGTGTGACCGAAAAAGCTCCAGAAGGCATGGTGGGAAGCGGGAATCTCGTTCTTCAGGAGAATCTCGTTCTTCAGGAGGATCAGTGGAGGGAGGGGGTGGTAGTGGTGGTGGTGGTGGAGGAGGAGTGGAGGGTCCCACGCTCCTAGTGGACGGTAAGGGCACGGCTAACTTTGTGTGGGAATCGGTTGTTTCCCTCCGGTAGTTATGGCACCCGTTTGTCAGGGAAGCCAGTACAAAGGCAAGGATCATATCCTGAGCCATTTATGAAATTGCAGCAAGGCTATTTTTATGCGTGGCTGATGTAATTCTTTGATTTTTCTTTCGGGTTGTTTGTGTGGTGTAGCTGTTGAAGTCTGACCTTTTGTTTTGAAGCTGTTTCGAGCACCTTTTGTTGTTTTGAGTGTTGGATCAGCATCGAGTTTAGGTGAACTTTGGACACTGTCCTCTCCCCTGCCTCTATCTTCTACTGTAGTTCCTCTACAGATTATCTAAATGAAGTAGAAATATGACCCTGAAGTGTGTGTTCAGTCCCATCAGCCACTGCGTTTGTGAGAGAAAACTCCTGGATCTTTCTCAGAGATAATAAGGCAGGAGAATTGATGGGAAGTTGTGGGGTGAGGCTCTTTCTCTCTCTGGCTCTGCCTGGAGCATGTGGATCCGAGATAATGGCAGTAACCTCGCTTTACGCCGTCTCCTCCTTTCACCACTGAGAGAGATTGTTTAATGCCTCTACTTTGGATTTAAAAGCTTTGCACTTTAGGAATGCTTCATGAGGGTGTTATATAGTAGGGTCCTCAATGGCTGCAATCTCACTACGTTGCAGCAATTGGATCTTCTCAGTGGTAGTGACAGCTTGCATTTCCCCAGTGAGCGCTGGTGGTGTGGAATGAGGAAGAGCCAGTAATCTGAACGTTCCCACACAGCCTCATAAGAAGAGGGAAACGTGCTCGAATGCATTTGTGTAACTTCATTGGCGCACTCATCAGATTTCTGACTTGATTCTTTCTCGCCGTTTCTGAAGCAGAAATTATGATTCTGCGCACATAATGCGCACAGCGAGAGATATATGAAGTGAGAGAGTCAGTAGATATTGATTTGGGTCTGAGCTCTTGTTCTGTCATGGTGGGCTCAGGAAGTATTAGATAACATGAGCTCAGTCGATGTGGTTTTAACAACAGTGGAAATTAGAACAGGCCTTACCACGAACAGGCAATGAGAGTGATTGCCACAGGCTCTGAACACACAACAAACATGATGAAAAAAGGAAGTGGCCAATACTGTGGGGACCAAAGTTTAGAGTTGGTTTGTTTTTTGTTGTTGGCAGAGAACTTAAAGCCAATTTGTATATAATGGAGATGCTAGTGTAGCCTTGCTCTGGAAGTTAAACCAATCTGAACAACTTTCCAGCATTTGTGAAACAGCAAAAAACAACCCATAATGTACGTGGAAAGCTCCACAGATATGCAGAATTTCACTGATTTATACCTTAGATCAACATTAAAAAAAAATAATGAAAAGCATGTTGGAATGCCTATTGCTGAAATTTTAAAAATGTAAACATTATTGGTAATATTTGATTATGTATAAAGTGCTTTAAACCTCGCCGCTAGAGGTCGCTTATTCAAAACAAAGGCGTAGCTTGACGACGCCTTGATTTCGCTGAGCTTTTATTACGCCGCAGACGACCTCTTCCACTTCTTCTGCTCATGCGTATGTGGGGTAACGCAGCGCTGTTTTATCATATTAGATACATTTGAGTGTGTTGAAAGTTATGTTATAATGCTACTCCGTGCGTTCGCTCGGCGGCTACTATGAGACACTTGTTGCACACTGCAGTAAGATAGATCGATATTAGGCATGGTAAAACATGGTACTCGCGGTAAATCAAGAAAACGAGATTTAAACAATAAGACTGTGTTGAGCTATATAACAATGATTAGTTTTCTGTTGATGAATGTATCCAAACAGTTGCTCACCTGTCTAATAAAACACATAATATATTAAACCGTCTTTGGTGTTTCCATGGTTTCTACAAAATAAAAAAAAATCGAGGGTAACGAGGGTATGATGTCATTGATAGGCGACGCACAGACACGGTCCGTGTCCTGGTTAAAATTGCTTATTTCACTGGATTTAAATATTCTTGGAAACATTTGGGATAATGTAAGTACACAAGTCAACAAAACATTGTTCTAGTGGTTTTTGGATATTTTAATCCAAAAATCTTACATATTGTGCCTTTTGATGCACTGTAATGAAGATCGCTATTGAGCATAATGGGCATGATTTAAAAAAAAAAAATATATATATATATTTTTTTTTTTATTTACAGTGAAATGTGATATGTTTTCATGAGATTCACTTTGTGTACATGCAGTATGACGTGTAGGAAAAGTAGTAGTTCTCAGCAGTCTTCCCAGACAGCACAGCTGACTGAAATGCCGCAAGTTGCTGTCATAAATAAGGGTAGACCAGCAACTCTGGACTTTAATGTGCTTTAGAGGCTGTAAAACGTTGATGTTGGCAGCCATACTGCTATAGTCACCTCTACTGTTTTTACATGTCCTACTTGTGTTGAGATTTTAACAGATTCAATAGGCAATGCCCCCTTTAGACATTTGCTTAGCATGTCCCTGAGTGCAACATGTTGTTCTGTTGTGCACATAATCACACACATTATTTCCCCCTTTCTCTCTCTACAGTTAAGGAGTTTCTCGCTAAAGCCAAAGAAGATTTCCTAAAGAAATGGGAGAACCCAGCACAGGTCAGTTAATCCCATTTTCTGCACTATCACTTTGTCAGCCAATGAGCTAATGTGAGATGGTGTGCGCCCCCTTCTGGACACAAGGTGAACTGACCTGCAGTTTGTTTTTCTTAAGTCTCTGAGTTTGAGTTCACAACTTTTGTACTTGATACCCTGAGGAAATAATAAAAGTACATTTTGATGTAAAGTGAATGTGATTTGTTTGCTGTTTCTGAAAATTATACCTTGAAATCTAGATCTTTTTGTTAGTGAACATTCAAATGATATGACAAGTAAAATAATGACCACACAAGAACAGTCAGTGTCAAATTTGCAAAATGTATTTACCTAAATTACCATTTGTTCTTCTTTATTCCTCTCAATGTACAGAATACTGCATCTCTGGACCATTTTGAGAGGTTGAAGACTCTGGGCACTGGCTCGTTTGGGCGAGTCATGCTAGTCAAGCACAAAGAATCAGGCCAGCATTTTGCCATGAAGATCCTTGACAAACAGAAGGTAAGACACTCTCACAGGAATCATTGCTGAAAGGTGTGTGTGTGTGTGTGTGTATATATATATATATATATATATATATATATATATATATATATATATATATATATATATATATATATATATATATAATACCGCTCTGGTGCAGCTCAGCTCAAGAGAATATTATAATATTATAACTTTATTATTATTAAAAAAAACATCGAGTGTAATTTAAGTGTTTGTATACAAATCAGTTAATTTTTAATTTTTACTGATATATATATATATATATATATATATATATATATATATATATATATATATATATATATATCCAAAATAATCTATATTGAATTGCAAGCTTGTGAATCGAAATGAATTGAATTGTGAAATTTGTCAATACCCAGCCCTAGTAATCAAATAACTTTTTTCAAGTCACTACTAAAGTAACGTTACTTTTAAATTTACTACAATATATCAGATTACCGTTTTTAAATAAGTAACGCAAGTTACTTTATCCCATTTATTGAATGACATCTCGTCTGTTCCCATGTTAAGCGAGATCAGGAGTAAGTGCAAAGGCGTTGTGTGTGAACATGATGGTTATTTTAGTTCTAGACTAGATGTGAGCATGCATTCACTAATCATTTTGCACTCTTAAATTGGCTTACATTTTGAACTTTTTTTGGTTGTCCGAAGTTAAAAAACAACCATGCAAGCCCCGCCCAGGTGGGAATAAGTAACTCAAAAGTAACTAACACAATTAGTTACTTTTTGTAGGTAGTAGAGCAATATCGTAACACATTATTAAAATAAACTTTTCCCAACATGGATTATGACAACCAATATTGGTCCTTACTAGTTAAAAAGGCTTATAAATTGTCCAAAACATGTTTTTATTCAAATCTAGTGTTTTGCACATGTTTCTGTGATGGCTAGGTTTAGGGGTAGGGTTTGGGTTAGGCCATAGAAAATCTCATTAACATGATATAAAATCAGTGGAAGTCTATGCAGTGTCCTCACTAATATAGTGAAACGTGTGTGTGTGTGTGTGTGTGTGTGTGTGTGTTTGTTGGAGCTCATTTCCTTGTGTCTTTCAGGTGGTGAAACTGAAACAGATAGAACACACACTGAATGAGAAACGCATCCTGCAGGCTGTCAGCTTCCCATTCCTGGTGCGATTGGAGCACTCGTTCAAGGTACCAGCTCTGTGTGTGTGTGTTCATGTTTTTCTATCCCAGTGGGGACTTCAACCTGAATGCACACTGACTCATGGAAAAAAAAATGCAGAAAGTTTTGTGTGATGGGTAGGTTTAGGGGTAGGGTTAGTGTAAGGGGAGAGAATAGACAGTTTGTACAGTATAAAAACCATTACGTCTATGGAGATAGCGAACCAGACGTGTGTGTGTGATAGGAGGGTTAAAGTTAGGATTTGGAAAAGCACGAGATAAAAAGGTTGATCAGTGAGATTTTTGTTAAAAATAACAGAGAAGGCCCAATAATGTTAAAAAGATTTTTATTTCCAATAATTACATTTCAAATAACTTTCTACTCATCAAAGAATCCTGAAAAAAAAAAAAAAATCTACAAAAATATGAAGCAGCACAACTGTTTTCAACACTGATAATAATCATAAATGTTTCTTGATCATCAAATAATCATATTAGAATGATTTCTGAAGGATCATGTGACACTGAAGACTGGAGTAATGATGCTGAAAATACAGCTTTGATCACAGGAATAAATTGTTTTAAAATATATTCAAATAAAAGTTATTTTTAATTGCAATATTTCACAATATTACTGTTTTTACTGAGTTTTTGATCAGCCTTGGTAAGCATAAGAGACCTACAATTAAAAACCTTTCCGACCCCAAACTTTTGAACAGTCGTGTGTGTGTGTCTGTGTGTGTGTCTGTGTCTCTAAATGATTTTGTACTCTTTTCGTTTGTGTATTCTCTACTCAGGATAATACTAACCTGTATATGGTAATGGAGTATGTTCCTGGAGGAGAAATGTTCTCTCACTTGCGTAGAATTGGCCGGTTCAGGTGAGTTTTTCTATATGCATATCACTCCATCCAGGCTTTAATTTGTAGCTAGTTTAAATAAGTGAAACATTTATTCTGCTTTCATTTATTATAGCTATTTATTGTTGTTTTCTACTATTTTTAGTGATTGTACAAATGTAAAAACAGTAATATAGTGATGTACTACAAATTGGACCACATCATCAATATGATGACACGCAAAACTGCATCATACTCAAAATACTACCGGATTATCTGCAAAGTTCAAAGATTTATTGGTCAAATGTGCAATGCTGACAGTGAAATGTGTTGCTACATTTTGCAGTAAATCTTGCGTAACTACAGACTACATGGACTGAATCCACTGAGGTGCAGTGTCAGTCTCGACATGGTCGACATTGAGGTCAACTTGTAACTTGCTAAACCTTTGAAATGTATTCAGAGTTTCTTTCTGGAGGCACTTTGTAGCAACTATACAAGCTTCTAATACCTTGTCAGTACAACCTTGAAATATGTGATATTAGATACTTTACGCCAGTCTGACTAAATTTCTCTGCCAATACTAATTCCTATTAAATCCCTTATATATTCCATGTTCTCTAACTTTTATTTCTTTGCTCTCAATGCCTGGTCATTTTGCTGTCCAAGATGCTTGCTGAGGATGACAAAGCTTGAATGCTGTTTTTGTTTTCGGACGTGAGTGTGATTTCGGTCGTGATTGGTCGCGATTCTGGTTAATGAGATGCGTGGATAGGGTTAAATGGATTGCATTTATAAATAGACTGTTAAGTGTGAAATGTGAAAACATTATTATAACGAATAAAGTAATTGCAGTCACATTGCATACAGGTTTTTTTTTTCTTTATCATTTTTTTTGTTATTGGGGCTCTCCTACTGTTTCTTAGGGGCCTCTGAATTTTGCACATAAGGTAGTTTAAACACTTTTCTTCATGACAAATTTATTCAAACATACATATATAATTAACAGTAAATAAGCTCCTCGCTAGTGTTTTTTTTTATTATGATTGCTGACTAACAAACTGTGAACATTAGATAACTTTCCTGAGGTAAATGCAACTTTAAGTGACATTGTTCACAAGCTGTTTTATTGACGTCTTTCCACGGTTGAGACACTGAGTGATTACATGAGACGAGATACATTTCAGTAAGTTGTATTGTATCTTTCAACGCACCTTCTGATCTTCATGCATGTTTTTCGAGATATAACTTGTATTAAAGTGGAAGAAATGACTTGCGCTGTCACTTGAACTGAGGCGCTACAGCAGTCTGTCACGTTTAATTTAAGAACGTCAAAATTGTGATAAAATGGACAGAATTTGAAAGATGAGACTGAGGCTGTCCATTAACTTTTTTTGCACATAGCACTGGTGCTAGAGAGGTTGAACGTTTTGTAGCACAGATCAACACAATTGTAGCATGTGTATAAAACGTATAAAACGTGCGTTAAACCTCATAAAACAACCACAAGTAGCACCGTTTGTCGCTTAAACGGGCAGGTGACTGGCAAAAGGACTGATAATGTCTCATACAGGGCACGCAAAAGCCAACATTGGCTTTTATTAACATTGTCAATTTTGTTTATATAGCCCAATATCTATGACTACAGTCAAAACAACATCCACTTACAATTCATCCTCACAATAACATTAAACTTAAGTAAAATCCAATTTAAAAAAGGTCTATATTTCTCATTTTCTTTCATGGAGATAACATGGACAATGTGCCAGGCAGAGTAGACGAGTTCTGCCACCTGTTGGTAAACAAGCACTTTTAAAATGAAAATGGCATTAAATTACCAATGGCTGCAGAGGACCACTCAATAGCTCATTTTCCATAGTTATTTTCACAGATTATTAAATTACTATTATAGCAAACTTTGGTACTTTTATTGTTCTGAAGTATGATGGCAAGTACAGGAAAAGTCACAAACTCTCATGCCATTTAGATTTCATTAAGCCCAGACCCCAACAGCCTAGAAGGGTTAACTACTGTGATTACTTGAAAATACAAAATAAATAAACTATTTAATTATTAACACCAATAATGTAATGAATTATTTGAATAACGTATTGAATAGCTTGTTGTAATTTTTTTTTATATTTTATAGATTTTTTTCCTTTAACAGTAGAAGCTGCTGAACGTATTCAGCCAATACGGACTCGTTTTTGTGCACTGAGCTATTTTGATATAGGCTTGTCAGATGTTTTGTCCAGTCCGTTGCAATGGTTATCGCTGTCAATCACAGCAATTTCAGGAGGGACTCTCGGAAGAATTTAGCGGATTCACTCCCGTAATTAAATGTGTCTGTCAGTAGCTGGTCGTCTGCATGACAAACAGAAGTTTTCTTTAAATTATGAATGGATTATATATAGAAAGCGAGAAAAGAGCGCCCGTTTATAGCACGCCTGAACTCACACGAAACTTTAAACTACACACCGCACAATGAATCTCATTTACATCATACCTAATCTTTGGTTTTATGATGAGCAGATTTTCCAGTGTGTAGGTCTCAGCCAGTTAACCCGCGCTAAACAAATACTCTTGTTTTTGAAGGATATTAAGTGGGGGGTGCATGCAGCATCGACTAACCTCACACACAATGTACAGCTGTGTTTTACACGCATGCAAAAATGTATCGCACGCATGCTACTGCAGCAAATGTATTAATCGTACAGACAGATTTTTTTTCACAGCACGTGCGATATGTCGCACTGTACAGCTCTGAGAAGTAAGGGCTCGTTCACACAGAATGCGTTTTTGCTTTGAAAAACATGAGACACGAGCAGTGTAATGGTACACTGCTTTTTAAAACATTTTTAATGGTAAACGCAAGGTCTCGAGACGCGTTTTTTTTAAAAAGTCGAACTGATTTTAACTTGAGCGCCGTGTTTTTAGAATGCTGTGTTATGCGCAAGACGCAAAAGGTCATACACGTCCGTCTAGCGCGTTTACATGGAGAAACAATGGAAAGGTAGCGCATTGGAATGGAAAAAGGTGTTCTGTGTGAACGGCCCATAAGAAAGCACAAAGCTCTTTGCGATTATTTTGTGAAGGCGCTACAAATAATGTGTAGGGAAAAACTGCGGACTTGGCAACCCTTGCTTGAACAATGGTGAATCATAGGGTCAAATAGAGCCTGCTTTAACGTCACTATTTTTCAACTGTAATTTTCAACTGTCACATTAACTTTGACATAACTTTGAATTCAACACAAGACACATTTTCTTCACATGTATAAGTTGCAGTCTCACAAAATTAATAGTGAATAATAGTGGTTCAATAGTGGCCAATAGTGAAAATAATTGACTGATACCAATTATTAGCTGATACATCGGTGCATCCCTACTATTATTATTATTATTATTATTATTATTATTATTATTATTATATAATAACTTGTCACATTGCATCAGTCAGTGACTGCAACACGCAAGTGGATTCTTTTGCATATTGCCAATTATTTTTCCGACAGTTTTTTTTTAATTTTTTTTGCTGCACACATCCATTAAAAAGCTTGCGTTTAAAAGATCTTATCTTGATAGTTTACGTACTAGATAGTAAGCACAAGATTCTTGACCAGAAGATGCAGATAGTCAAAAGAATAGCTTGCAAGAATGCTTTTTTGAAAATATTACCCTTAGATTGTATATCATCCTCATATTTTAATCATTATGAGAAATAGTTGCTGCCTAACATGTTCGTTGTGTCTGCTTGACTGAATACATGACGTTAACTAGGCACATATTATATTATAGCTATATATTACTGTTATTTTGACACTCAGAATTGATGAGAATACTTCCTTAATTGTAACAGTGAAACAAGCATATTTTTGCTTTGCAACAAGATGTATTGTGAAAAGTGCTATACAAATACAATTCAAAATATGATTGAAATCCTTTTTTTGAAAAATGAGAATTGCAGAGTTTTTGTTCTTTTGAAAATAAAACCATCAATCTGCAGTTCAGGTAATGAAATATTGTAGGGTAGTTGACATGACGTGTCAAACAGTGGCAAGTGTCCTGACATGCTGTAGGCCCCGTTTCATCTAAACCCATTCAAAATGTTTTTCTCATTCTTGAATAGTCACTATGCATGCAGGTCCCATGACCTCTGTATATTTACGTTGTGTCTGTCTGTCTCTGTCCGGTGCAGTGAGCCTCATGCCCGATTCTACGCCGCCCAGATAGTTCTGACCTTTGAATACCTTCACTCGCTTGATCTTATCTACCGAGATCTGAAGCCTGAAAACCTGCTCATAGACCAGCAGGGATACATACAGGTAAACATGCAGGGTTTCAAATGAGTAATAATAGCAACTCCAAGACCGTCGCATGCTGCAGACTTGTGTTTAAGACCATACAGGTTTTCACTGACGTATCGGATTCTCTTCATACACGGTATTTATCGTCATTCTTCTTGCTCTTTTCTCAGGTAACAGATTTTGGTTTTGCTAAACGTGTAAAGGGCAGGACCTGGACACTGTGCGGCACGCCGGAGTACCTGGCGCCAGAAATCATCCTCAGTAAAGTTAGTAACGACGCTGCTTTACTTGTTAGGCATTAGCTAGTCCATTCCAGCATAACCTTGCCTCCTCCTGCTCTCTCTGTCTCTTAGGGTTATAATAAAGCAGTGGACTGGTGGGCTCTGGGAGTGCTGATCTATGAGATGGCTGCTGGTTACCCTCCGTTCTTTGCTGACCAGCCCATTCAGATCTACGAGAAGATTGTCTCTGGGAAGGTGAGCACAGAACACCAGTGCACAGGGATTATTCGGCACTGGATTTCATTCACACACGTGTCAGTGTTGTTCATATAAACCAGAGTATGTGATTTTGAATGGAGCGAGGAGCGGAGCGCTCCATCACGAGTACAATTCATGCCAACGGCCCATAATATAACTACATTTTTAGCCAGAACTCACACGTTAAATACATTTATCTAGCTTGATACAGATGGATCACTCAAATCAGAAAGACTGTAAAGGCTATGATGACGGACATGGACATGAGCGGGATATTATAGTTCAAATACTTTTTTTTTGTACCTTCTACATACTGAATACATTTTACACAGGTAGCACTTAATCACACACGCAATCGTTCTCTCTAATGCGTTCAAACAAATCTTACAGTGCTTA
>CM077171.1:12789905-12967405 GCA_039654105.1 Coreius guichenoti | reverse complement strand
GTAAAGTACCCACTTCCTAGTGGAAGCACCCACTTTGTGGCGTTCGCACAGAAGGAACTGGGAACTATTTCAGTTATAGGAACACATTTTGGGGGGACTAAATTAGCTCTACTTCAGAGTAGGGTCTAACCCAGCACAATAGGAACTACCAGTGACGTAAGTGATTGTACGAACGCACGCGAAACACCGGCACTGCCATTTTTAACAAGCTGTACAAACACAGTTCATAGCCTATATATTTACTCCACAAACATGGAAAACAGTGATAGATGGAACGAGGCAGGCACTCATCCTTTGTGCTAAGGAGGAAATCCAACGCAACTTTGAAGGGACCAAGCGAAACATGATCAGCTAGCGACATTGGGCATAACCCACATGGCAAACTCTAGAATACTTTTTCGTATACGGCTTACTGGGAACGGTTTACGTCACATTCAAAGTTCTAACTGGTGGTGTGTAGGGCTGTCATGATTAATGGTCTTAAAAATATTTGCTGATTGATTGTCAGTTTTAGGGATTTTATTGGGCTTCTTTCATTAAATAATTGTGATGAATTTAATCCTTTGTAAATTATCGTTTTGCAGTGTAAGATTACAGTTAACACCTTTTAAATATTTAAGTAATTTGTTCAATTCAATAAATAACTGAAACAATCACAACAAACTGGCCAATCACCATAAGGCCATAAATGTATCATTTTTATATACAGTGGGGAGAACAAGTTTTTGATACACTGCTAATTTTGCAGGTTTTTCTACTTACAAAGCATGTAGAGTTCTGTAATTTTTATCATAGGTACTCTTCAACTGTGAGTGACGGAATCTAAAACAAAAATCCAGAAAATCACATTGTATGATTTTTAAGTAATTCATTTGCATTTTATTGCATGACATAAGTAAAATCAGAAAAGCAGAACTTAATATTTGGTACAGAAACCTTTGTTTGCTATTACAGAGATCATATGTGTCCTGTAGTTTTTGACCAGGTTTGCGCACACTGCAGCAGGGATTTTGGCCCACTCCTCCATACAGACCATCTCCAGATCCTTCAGGTTTCGGGGCTGTCGCTGGGCAATACGGACTTTCAGCTCCCTCCAAAGATTTTCTATTGGGTTCAGGTCTGGAGACTGGATAGGCCACACCAGGACCTTGAGATGCTTCTTACGGAGCCACTCCTTAGTTGCCCTGGCTGTGTGTTTTGGGTCATTGTCATGCTGGAAGACCCAGCCACGACCCATCTTCAATGCTCTTACTTTGGGTGAAGTAGGTTGTTGGCCAAGATCTCACGATACATGGCCCCATCCATCCTCCCCTCAATACGGTGCAGTCGTCCTGTCCCCTTTGCAGAAAAGCATCCCCAGAGAATGATGTTTCCACCTCCATGCTTCAGGGTTGGGATGGTGTTCTTGGGGTTGTACTCATCCTTCTTCCTCCTCCAAACACGGTGAGTGGAGTTTAGACCAAAAAGTTCTATTTTTGTCTTTACACCACATGACCTTCTCCCATTCCTCCTCTGGATCATCCAGATGGTCATTGGCAAACTTCAGACGGGCCTGGACATGCGCTGTCTTGAGCAGGGGGACCTTGCGTGCGCTGCAGGATTTTAATCCATGACGGCGTAGTGTGTTACTAATGGTTTTCTTTGAGACTGTGGTCCCAGCTCTCTTCAGGTCATTGACCAGGTCCTGCCGTGTAGTTCTGGGCTGATCCCTCACCTTCCTCATGATCATTGATGCCCCACGAGGTGAGATCTTGCATGGTGCCCCAGACCGAGGGAGATTGACCGTCATCTTGAACTTCTTCCATTTTCTAATAATTGCGCCAACAGTTGTTGCCTTCTCACCAAGCTGCTTGCCTATTGTCCTGTAGCCCATCCCAGCCTTGTGCAGGTCTACAATTTTATCCCTGATGTCCTTACACAGCTCTCTGGTCTTGGCAATTGTGGAGAGGTTGGTGTATGTTTGATTGAGTGTGTGGACAGGTGTCTTTTATACAGGTAACAAGTTCAAACAGGTGCAGTTAATACAGGTAATGAGTGGAGAACAGGAGGGCTTCTTAAAGAACAACTAACAGGTCTGTGAGAGCCGGAATTCTTACTGGTTGGTAGGTGATCAAATA
This sequence comes from Coreius guichenoti, assembly GCA_039654105.1. NCBI lineage: Eukaryota > Metazoa > Chordata > Actinopteri > Cypriniformes > Gobionidae > Coreius > Coreius guichenoti. Next base: position 12,965,288 of record CM077171.1, on the reverse strand, counting down.
GTTATGTCATGCAATAAAATGCAAATTCATTATTTAAAAATCATACAATGTGATTTTCTGGATTTTTGTTTTAGATTCCGTCACTTACAGTTGAAGTGTACCTATGATAAAAATTACAGACCTCTACATGCTTTGTAAGTAGGAAAACCTGCAAAATCGCCAGTGTATCAAATACTTGTTCTCCCCACTGTATATATGTATGCACAGTATATTGCCAAAAGTTTTGGGGCGCCTGCCTTTACATGCACATGAACTTTAATGACATCCCATTCTTAATCCGTAGGGTTTAATATGGAGTTGGCCTACCCTTTGCAGCTATAACAGCTTCAACTCTTCTGGGAAGGCTTTCCACAAGGTTTAGGAGTGTGTTTATGGAAATTTTTGACCATTCTTCTAGAAGCGCATTTGTGAGGTCAGGCACTGATGTTGGACGTTAAGGACTGGCTCGCAGTCTCCACTCTAATTCATCCCAAAGGTGTTCTATCGGGTTGAGGTCTGTGCAGGCCAGTCAAGTTCCTCCACACCAAACTCGCTCATCCATGTCTTTATGGACCTTGCTTTGTGCACTGGTGCGCAGTCATGTTGGAACAGGAAGAGGCCATCCCAAAACTGTTACCACAATGTTGGGAGCATGAAATTGTCCAAAATGTCTTGGTATGCTGAAGCATTAAAAGTTCCTTTCACTGGAACTAAGGGGCCAAGAAAAACAACCCCACACCATAATCCCCTCTCCACCAAACTTTACACTTGGCACAGTGCAGTCAGGCAAGTACCGTTCTCCTGGCAACCGCCAAACCCAGACTCGTCCATCGGATTGCCAGAGAGAGAAGCGTGATTGGTCACTCCAGAGAACACGTCTCCACTGCTCTAGAGTCCAGTGGCGGCGTGCTTTACACCACTGCATCCGACGCTTTGCATTGCACTTGGTGATGTAAGGCTTGGATGCAGCTGCTCGGCCATGGAAACCCATTCCATGAAGCTCTCTACACACTGTTCTTGAGCTAATCTGAAGGCCACATGAAGTTTGGAGGTCTGTAGCTATTGACTCTGCAGAAAGTTGGCGACTTCTGCGCACTGTGCGCCTCAGCATGCGCTGACCCCGCTATACGTTTATAAAATTAAAAGATGCTTATTTTAAATGTTTTGTGCAGCTTTTTAATGAGGCAACAAGATATGATATGAAGAAAGAACAAGATAGGCTTTTAATAATCTTTCAGTGCACAAAACCATGATAATATATGAACCGCTTCAGAAAGAGTGGCACAAACTGTTTATGCGCATCCCTGATGCAGAATGATGTGCTTAAAGCAACATGGACTCGTTGAAAAGTTCACGAAGAGAAGAGATGCTGAGTGCCCAAATCCCAGTGTATATCTACATCTAATGGTTTATTGATTATTTGTTTTTTTACATTCTTTACGTTTTAAATTCCAGTTATTGTGCGTGATGCCAATTCATAGACCTTGTGTTTTGTGATCTAACAGACACCCGGTAGAGAGTACGACATCGTTCAGAAATGGCAATAAACTCCAGATAGATAGTCATTTTATGCAAATGCACAGTCCTTTATCTACAGATCAAGTATTATAATGGGAATATATCATATTGTAGAGAGTTTTACCATGCTGACTGTCGTAATCAAACGCGATGCGCTGTTTGAAATGATTGACAGCCGCAGCAGAGGACTTTCCATTAACTTTAATTTAATAATGTAAATATTTGTCTGTCCCTCACATTAAGCTATGGAATGGCTTCAGATGGCTTTGAATATAGTGCACGAAAACGTAACTTAATTTGTGCTTGTCGATTTCTTTTGGTCTATGACCCCCCCCATCCCATCCCCCACCAATATAAAAGAGCGCAATAATCGTCTGCGACAACACCGGTTGAATCAAATAAATAAAAAAATCAAATAAACCTGATTTCAAATAATCAGACGGTTATTTAATTATTGCAACAGGCTTATTGGTGCGAATGCAGTCAGGAAAATGGTCCTAGGGGAACATTTAGTTCTCGTGGGACTGCCCTGCCCCTAGTGTCACTTTCAATTAGTATTACAACTTCGGTCTCCGGTGTGTTCATGTTTTCACTTGTGTCTGACCTCAACAGACTGAACAGAAGAAATGAACCAGAGAACATTTCCTTATCAAAAAGCCCTGTTTCCACCTAAATTACCCAGAACAATTTGTCCCAGGAACTTGTTTCCCCCCCAGACCTGTTGCTGTCTGCGTTTCCATTGCGGTGTTTGCTTGAAGTATATCGGGGCCTTTATGGTAATATATTTAATCAAAATGTAAAAAACCTTTTCCGCTGACTCATTGGTGTATATTTGTCTGTTTTCAGGTGGAGGCCCCCTTCATCCCTAAGTGCAAAGGCCCCGGGGACACCAGCAACTTTGACGACTACGAGGAAGAAGAAATCCGGGTCTCTTTCACAGAGAAATGTGGAAAGGAGTTTGCTGAATTTTAGAAGCAGCAGCAGTGGAGGAGAGGGATGGAGAGAAATTAGATGTGGGGCAACAGTGAGAAGAAAACGTTTTCCAGGGTGAGATGATGGACTGGACTGAGCCTGTATGCGGTAACAACAACAACAACATAGAGCCCTCACACACGGATGGAGGGAGAAGAAGATCAGAAAGTCCTGAGAGAGAGACGCCAGCAGTGTTGCCTTTTCAGATCCTTCGTCACTTGTTACTTGTCCATTTTCATGTTTTCCCTCTTGTTTGGTAGCCAGGGTCCATTGGGCAGAGATTCAGTCACTTCTCTATGACTGGCTGGCATGGGGATATTTGTGACTACTACTTTTTTTTTTTTTTTTTTTTTTTTTTTTTTTTTTTTCTCTTTCTTCTTTTTTTTCCCCAGAGATATAGAGGTTACTTTCTGGTACTGAATTTCGGCTTCTCCAGAGAAAATTACCCCCCTTTTTTTAATCAGCAAAGGTGTCCTTGCTCTGTAGTTCTCCACCCTGTCACATCTTGTTTACTTCCTGTGCACCTATTGGCACCCAATACCAAATCAATCCAAGAGTTCTGGCTTTTTGTTTGAGATATCACCCATTTCCCATTTTAATTTCAAGCATTGCACCACCATCCTTCAAATTTATCATCCACATGTTGATTGGGTACAATTTCCTACACTGCTCTGAGATCAGGCAGAATCAGCCGCTTAGTATGAAGATTGTTGATTTGGATCATCATTCTCTCGATTATGTTGTGTATTCCAAGCCAATATGTGGTGTTCTGCGTGTCCTAAAAGCCCAGCTTGTCATACGAATAGAACGTAACACTACTTTATTATACTTAACACTTGAAGCTCCAAATCCATGATTTTACACTGGCTTTGATTCAAAGATGAGTTTTCTAGGGAATAAATCAACACGGAATGGAAAAGTGAAAGAATGCAGTGAATTGGCCAAGCACAAAGTTTTGTAATACGGCTGTTTGTTTTTAGAATTATGCTTTTAAAGGAAAATGTTAAAGGAGGGCACTGTTTCTGTGGTTACACTCGGTTCCTGGTGGATGATGAGGAGGATGGTGTTTTTTTTTTATTATTATTCGATTCTGTCGTGTCACCTGCCAGTGACCAAACCCTTTTCTTTTTTTTTTTTATCTTTACAGAAGATGTTTGAAAATTAGGTGGATATTCAATACGTTTTAACTCGCTACGTCTTCACTAATCAATCTCCATTTCTGCTTCAAATAAGCTTGTAGACTTTATTGTATGTTATTAAAGGGAAAGTTCACCCAAAAATGCAAATTCTGTCATCATTTACTCGCGTTGTCCCAAACCTGTATGAACACAAAAGATATTTTGAAGAATGTGGATAACCAAACAGTTGATGGACCCATAGTATGAAAAAAAAAATACTATGGAAATCAATGGGGACCAGAAACAGTTTGGTTACCGACATTCTTCAAAGTATATTGTTTTGTGTTAGAAGAAAGAAATTCATACAGGTTTGGGACAATGCGAGTAAATGACAGAATTTGCATTTTTGGGTGAACTATCCCTTTAAGACCAGTTAGTGAAGCTCCATTCGGCCTGGTGAAATATCGTCCAACGAATTGATCAAAACGTAACTTTCTATCTTGCTCTTTAACTCTGTAGGATGCAAGACAGTCTGAATGCAAATGTCCCCATGATTGTTTTGTTGTTTAGTTTGCAGAAGTGTGCAATAATGCGTAGTGTGTTGCAAAGGTTTTATTGCGTTATGCTCGGAAAGCTTCTCGTCAGTGAATATTTAATTAGGTGTTAAAGGTGAAGTGCGCCACCAGTGGCACCAAACGGAACTGTAGTCATATTTGTTCGAGTAACCAAATGAAAAGGACATATTAGATCGAATGGGTTGATAAAAGTCATTTTTGTTTGCTAGCGGCGCACACATTTAAATGCGAGGCGGCAGTTATCGCTTATAGCTCGGTTCTGCTGGTGCCGCACTAGATGCTCCTCTTTCTAAACTGTGCGATTTTTGGTTTGTTTGTTTTGTTTTTTTATGAATTAATTTTGCCGAATGTTTGAAAACTACAGATTGGTGCCAGGTTAAAATGGTATTTCAAGCAACTCTTCGTACGTCTTTTAATAATGGTAGCATCATTGAAGATGATGCCATTCAGATCAAATTACTGTTAACTTTACATTTCCCGCTCAGGAAATGTTGCGTCACCGTAACAGCCAAAACGGATCAGATTGGGTCGGTTTCTGATCATTCGGGTACCTTTAGAAACAGACACAAGCAAAAGGCAGATGTTTGTATTTCACAGAACTTTGGGATAGGTTTAGATTTTCTCTTCCTCACTCTTTTTTCCTGCATGCCTAGCAATTGCTGGGACATTTACTCGCCCCATTTCTGGAGACTTCATAAAATGGGTGTAGAAACGGTTCCAATTCTTGCTGGAAAACAAAACAATCAGTGTTCAAAGGATGCTTCTGTACATTTCGATTTGCCAGCAGGCTCTTCGGCACTGGTTTTGTGACATTAGAAGCAACGTAAGACTATCTTCAACTGGTGCACTGAGTTATAATGTACAGGTTTGCTTTCACATGAGCTCCCCCCCTTTGATCTTGATCGTGATTTAAATCGGGATTATGCGAAATTATGGCTCAAATGCACCTTTCATCACACCTTTTTTTTTAAATTGTCAGAGCATGACATTCTTGGTGGTGTTCATATGTCATCCCTCTATGTCTGCCTGATTCTTGGGGCCCCGTCCCTCCCTTTCAAATACATGGATGTCACACATCCTCCAGTCTCTCACTCATCTGTTCATTGTCAATCATCTTTTTGTGTGCGTGTGTGTGTGCGCATCAGTCCATAATACAGTTTGCCTTTCTACACATCCAGTTTCATACACTCTTCTATTTGCTTTTTAAAAAAAAAATCATGAAAATATTTGATTTACTTTTGCATATTTTCTAAGTGTATTTTCAATAACAGGAGTCTCTTTCCTCCCGACATGGGTATGGTGATGGTGTAGTCTATTGTACCTTTTCGGGAAACAATACTGTATATTCTCTGCCTTTAACAGTCTTAATTATTTTACCTTCTGGAGAAGTTGACGGATACCCGTACCGTAGGACACATCGAGTATGTTTAAAAATAAAAAATACACAGAATAATATTTTGCAACATGTATCATTCCAATAAAGTTTTAATTGTTAAAATTACAATTATGTGGTGCCGTCTTACGTGTTATTTTTCTGTTCATAACTTTATATTTATCAGTTGTTCAAGGACATTCAGCACAGAATACATCATATTTTATTATATTTGTATGTGAAGCAAGAATTAGACTACCCCCCCCAGATTCATCAGTGTTGGCATGACATCAGTTTCCTGCGAGTCTAGTCATTTAAAGGGATAGTTCACCCAAAAATGAAAATTACCCCATGATTTACTCACCCACAAGCCATCCTAGATGTATATGACATTCTTCTTTCAGACGAATACAATCGGAGTTATATTAAAAAATATCCTGATGTTTCCAAGCTTTATAATGGCAGTGAATGGCTGTTTCTGTTTTGAAGTCCATAAAAGTGTATCCATCCATCATAAAAGTGCTCCACACGGCTTTGGGGGGTTAATAAAGTCCTTCTGAAGCGAAGCGATGCGTTTGACGTAGGCCGCTCTGGTGAGAATATGCTAGTTCTCGCGAGAACCAAGTTTTGTTTTGCTCTATCCTCTGCGCTTCCCTATTCGTCACCGGAACTTACGCTACGCCTGCATCCTGCGTCATCCGCTGGAACGCCAGTCTCTCGTGAACGCGTGCGACAGTTAGCGGAAGTTAGAGATTACAGTTTGTTAAGTTTAAAGTTTGTATTTTTCTTACACAAACGCAACGCTTCGCTACAGAAGGGCTTTATTAACCCCTCCGGAGCCGTGTGGATTACTTTTATAATGAATAGATGCACTTATGGACTTCAAAACAGAAACAGCCATTCACTGTCATTATAAAGCTTGGAAGAGCCATGACATTTTTTAATATAACTCCCGATTGTATTCGCCTGAAAGAAGAATGTCATACACACCTAGGATGACTTGAGGGTGAGTAAATCATGGGGTAATTTATATTTTTGGGTGAACTATCCCTTTAAGTCACATTGTGTCTCAAAATGACCTGGCAGCAGAGCTGAGCGGCCATGAGCAAAGATGGCGGATCACTTATGAATTTCAGGTGCTTGTGCACCCGCCAAACAACAGCATTCGGCAGGAAATATAAATCTCCTTGAGATACTACATTTGCTACAGTGCACAGAATACTGTGCAATGCTGTACCCCACAATGCACTGCACGTTACTTGACCTTCCGTTTCTAGTGTCACCAATAACCTGGAATTTCAGATCCAATCTTCACTAATTGTGTAACTCAATTAGTTTCCAATTTAAGATGTGTAACTCAACTTTTTAACGATTTTGGGATTATATTTGTTTGTTGCCTGAATAAAGTCAGCGTGAAACGGAACTTGCAATAGTCTTTTTTCCCCTACTGTGACGTATATCCGAGTGAAATGGCTTCTGGAAGGAGAAAAAGTGTAGGGCGGGGCTTGATTTTGTCCATGGTGAATTGATCAAATGGTTGTGGTCTGCTATTGGTGGATCTCATGTGAGTGACAGGTTGCCCCGCCCTCACGCCAGTAAACGCATCAACAGAGAAGAGATGTCGCTGCAAGAGGAAGGGAAGTTATTTTGCTTAAAGATTACAAGGGCACATGAATAAAACAAAAAATAATGATGTGCATGGGTAAATCATGTATAATAAACACGGCAACATTCCATAAAAATAATTGTCGATTTTGATTTCATGGTGCATTATAAGCTCATCCGACAACAATTTAGCATAATACTAAATGTTTATGGTTGCATAATGCCTTACTGTGTGCTAATATGTAGCTAATATTCCACTAATTGTTTGACTGGATCGCCAAACATTAACATATTTTTACAAAATAACATTTAAAATGCAAAAGTTCTGAGATAGCTGGCTTAATTAAACAAGGGATGTGAAAATTAAACGTTTTTACTGTCTAATAATGCGTGTTAAAAAAAAAAAACAAGCAGCGTGCTAGTATTGCATTCCAAAACAGACCTTTAAGCTGCACGTAGAACAACAGAACACAACAAAGCCTCCTTAAATCTCCTAGTGGCGGGACGCGCATCTCGCGCATTCCACCTTAAGCGCTCAATGTGATCAACGCACGCGTACAGTATGTTTCCGTTTTTTCTTCTTCTCCAGCGCGCTCGCGCCGCGGCTCGAAAGACTGCGAGCGTCACGTCGAAGGCAACACTGACGCACTTCATCCACTCTATCAAGCTTGAAGCCCATTAGGAATAATGTCGAAGCCGTACCGCGAATGGATCCTGGGCTCCATAGACTCGCTGAGGTCGAGAAAAGCGCGACCGGACCTGGACAGAATTTGCAGAATGGTTAAAAGACGATACGGCTCGGACTGGGACCGAACCCGTTCAGAACTAGAGAAACTGATAGAGGAGCAAACGGTGCTGAAAGTCAACTATAAGGGCTCGGTGTCCTATCGCAACGCGGCAAAGGTGCTGAGAGGCAGGAGAAAAAGCGAGCAGAGCAAGTGTGCGGTGAAACAGCCTTCCCTCGCGGACTGGAGCACCGGCGACAGCGCGCTGGGTCCCGTGGATGAGGATCACATGGAGGATATGGAAGTAAGTAAACCGAGCGCTGGCGCACAGAAAACAGCGGCTGCGCTCCGACAGAAAAACATCACACGCGCAATGTCAAGCATTGGTGTTTTATCAGTAGTTTGATCACTAGTTCTGGCGCATTAAACATGAAAGCAAGTGCACGCACGCACGCACACACACACACACGCGCGCGCGCGCGGACTGGCGCAGACGGGGAGCGGCACGAACCCTAATGAGCGTCGGAAAATCGCCAACAATGGAAACGCTTGATCTGCGAGGTCGGAGCGAGTTTTTGTTCGAGCGCAGACAATCCAGTAACTCAACTTTAGCGATACAATCCTTGTCAGTTGATCCAAACTAGCGGGGAAAGTCACCAAAACATCACGTATCAGCCGACTGACGCATTTCGCACAAGGAGCGACACTGGAGACAATTGCAATAGCGATTATTCACTACTGGGAGACCGCATTTGTACACTTGTACATGTCAATAAATCAATTTATAGGGATCATTGAAGCGCAAGTCATTGCATGGGCTGCTAGAGTATCCTTTATGTCCGTGCACGCGAAGTGCGAACAAGTCGTCAGTGCGGCTCGTGAACTTGCGCTGCTTATGTATCGCGGGTTAACATGTGCACTACGGTGAACGTTAGTTTTGGATGTGTTTAAGAGGGAAAATGTCGGCTATAGCCACGTTTAACATTGGCTTGCTTTGGGACGCGCTTGTCTCAGACAGGCAGCGCGCCTCAGAGCGAAGCGGGGCGGGGTTATGAATATTATCTAGGCTGCGTGATGTTCGCCTGTGGCGTGCCTAATTAATATATATGAACTCACCACGTTTCTCTTTCAGGCCGCTGAGGAACCTCACGTAACTTAATATTCATGAGCCCGCCCGCCTGCTTCGTTCTGATGCAGTCGGATAACGTTACGTAACTTAATATTCATGAGCCCGCCCGCTTCGTTCTATGCAGCTGGAGAATGTTACGGTACTTAATATTAATGAGCCTACTCGCTTCGTTCTATGCAGCTGGAGAATGTTACGCTACTTAATATTCATGAGCCAGCTCGCTTCGTTCTAATGCAGCTGGAGAACGTTACGCTACTTAATATTCATGAGCCCGCCCCGCTACTCTCTGAAGGCGCGCTGCCTACCGCCGGAGAACCGCGAGTCGGAGTTCAGCGCGCCTCCGTTTAGCAAACTCACTCCGTAATGTTACCCCACACTGTATAAATAAGTTATTTCGATATGCTCACTGCTCTGTTATTAACGTTCCTAATACCATAGCGCCAATCGTCGCCAAAACTGGGTTTCAAAGTGTGCGAAAAAACGGGAATTTCTGTCTGAATAAACAGTGCGCGCGGCCTTCAGTTACCACTGAAGCTCGACTCGACGACAGTCCAGATTTGCAGCGAGAAGGATTGAGCATAATCACAAAGTGCAATAGTCGAAACATATTCGTTTAAATGTAAATTTCAGGTATTTCTAGTATTGCTAATCAGCATGCAGTCCTGTTTAAAGCCACTGAATGCATGCTAATATGTTTTCTTTATTCCATCAGCTTGACTGCTTATGCTTTTTAGCATGTTTAACATATTTCTGGGCTATTGAACATTCCAGTGTTATTGCTCAGGACGGTTCACTTAACCCTTAGTAGGGCATGTTGGCACACTATATAGGTTAAGTTGACATAATGGGACTCAGAGTCTGCCATTAAATAGTTTATTATAGGTGTTGTGTAAAAATGTAAACAAATTATAAAACACAATTCATGAAACGAAAACAAATAAAACAGCAAATCGATACAAGCTAACACAAAACTACACATGACAACTTGCTCCACTAAAAATCGGGCCGTTTATGTAATACACCCTTGTCCTGAGAACCGAGTTCAACATTTGTTTTTGAAAGCCTCTTTTTTGTCACCAAGGCTGCATTTATTTGATCAAAAATACAGTAGAACAGTAATATTGTGAAATATTATTACAGTTGCATTCTATGTGAATATATTTTAAAATGTAATTTATTCCTGTAATCAAAGCTGAATTTTCAGCAGCATTACTCCAGTCTTCAGTGTCACATGATCCTTCAGTCACATGACCCCCCAAATTAAACAGCATAGTATGAACTGCACTGTATGAATTACATATACACTGATTCTTAATAAAGCTATGAAAGATATTCAGTCAAGAGCAGTGAATGATTTTCTTTTTCTTTTGTTGTTTGATTAACATTAACGACAGGTAGGCCTATATGGCCGCATTTACACTGCAGGTCTTGATGCCGAATTCCGATTTGATAACTATATCTGATTTTTTTGACGACCAGCTTGCATCTTCTTTTAAAAGTGACTCATATCCGATATCTGCTTTTACACTATACACATGGCAAAACAACCCAAGGTAGACGTACTGAACTGGAAAAGCTTAGGCCGAAAAAAGGAAGTAAAAACGGTGTGATTTGCAATGGACGCGGACGAAATGATGATACATGCTCCTTTGCGCCATTGAAAAGAGTCATGTGATCACGGTTGGTGTCCACCTGAGTTGACGTCATTCGCCACCGTTGATTTTTCAATGCTGTACGACTCTCATTGACGGGAATATCTGTCCGCTTGCTGACGCAAATGCCCGTATCCGATTCTTATCAGATTTATCTGAATTGGGTCACTTGAACCATGAGGTTGCCGTCACTTTAAGACCGTATGCATTGATTCAATATAATGATAATTTCGCCCAACTGTTTACTTTCACTTTAGACATAACTGACTGTGTTTATGTGAAGATGGGCATTTTTTTGGCACGTGAATGTTTGTATTTGATCGTTCAAGTTCAATAAGCCACGAAAGTGAACTGAATTCAGCGATTCGGATGTGCGCCACAGAAAGCCACCTGTTAGTACCGAATTCAGTTCTCTTTCACGATTTATTGTGCTTTTAATAACTCGTCATCAAGCATGTCACGCTCTTTCTTCTCATTCATTACCTACAGATAACCTATATAGAAAAATCAATATCGATCGTCATATCGCCCAGCTCTACTCCACACCTTGAAAAACCTGTAATATGCTGATTTGATGCTCAAGAAACATTTCTGATTATTATCAGTGTTGTGCTGCTTCATATTTTTCTTTCTTAAAAATGTTAGTGTATTTACTTTTATAAAAATGAAAACTGTTCAAGCCTCATGTTGCACTGGATTGTAGGCAGACTATGTGTTTGTCTAACAGTGATCAAGTAAAAATAATAATTCTGCAATCTTTTTAGGACGAGATGTCGATGACAGCAGGATTGGACAGTAGTATGGATGAGGAGGGCGATGAGAGCAGTCTGGACGCCATGTGTGCTCAGAGCACTGCTGACTCGGGCATCAGCATGAGTCCCGTCACCAGCAGTAACACCAGTCTGCCTGTGCCCTCACCCACGTCCTCAAAGAACTCTCCTACCCATGATGCTCTGAGGCAGGATGCAGACAGCGCTTACACTATGCCCGAGCACATACAGCCAGCAGCCCAGCAGGACACAGGTACGCGCTTCTCAAAATAAAACCCCAAACTAACCAGCCTTTAAACTGAGACGGTAATTCAAATAAATTTGCTAAAATAAAGAATCAGTCTTTTGAAACCGTACTGCAAAATAACATGATAAAGTCATCATGAAATGGAAGTCTTTTCTTTCCTATTGTGTGTATATCCGAGTGAAACAGCTTCTCGAACAAGAACAAATGTAGGGCGGGATTTGATTTTGTCCATCAGAATTGATTGGATGGTTGTGGTCTGCTATTGGTGGATCTCACATGTTGCCCCGCCCTCGCGCCAGTAAACACATCATCAGAGAAGAGATATTGCTGCAAGAGGGAGGGGAAGTTATTTTGATTAAAGATTACGAGGCACATGAATAAAACAAAAATAATGATGAGCACAGATAAATCATTTATAAAAAACACTGCAATATTACATTAAAAAAAACAAGAATTGTCCATTTTGATTTCATGGTGACTTTAACATTATTGTTTTAAGTCCCACTAGCCAAATGTTAGTCAGTAAACTTCATTTATACAATTGTTTGAGAATCAGAGGCAATGTTTACACCTGGTATTAAGTTTTGGTCGATTGGATCACAAGTAGACGAGGGAGAGACATTCCCGTTCACACCTGGTGTTTTAATCCGTCTCTTTTGTCCTCTTTCAACCACTTCTGTCCTGATTTCTTTGAGGGGAAGGTCTATGGGAGGGTAAATGTATGGGCTTTTTCAGATATTTCCATCTAATGGACGAAATAAGCTCACGCAATTTACATATGAACGTGACCGGAGACGATGGAAAAACACACAGAGAGCATCAGCTTTCGTTTCTGCTCTGACAGCCGCAAGATCACGCCGAACACTGTAAGTGTGTGTTAGAAATCAGAGAACATTGTGCTTGGTACGTTTTTCATCTTCAAACCAAACTTGGGTCTCTAGCCGACAAAGTTTAAATCGTGACTGGCTAGCATGCTTCCCATAATGTTTACGCATTAGGTCATTAGGCGGAGAGTAGGCGTCTTTTCTGGCTGTTTGAACACATTCGACCACATGAGTGTTTACACTACGAAAGCAATCCGGTCAAATGTGTTTAACTACCTCTGGAAGTGGTTGAAAGTGGACAAACTCAAAACATTTTAGAACCCGTTTACACCTGTATTTACTGTCGTCCATTTGTGATACGATCGGCCAAAGCACATCTTAAAGGGATAGTTCACTCAAAAATGTAAATTGTCATTAATGACTCACCCTCATGTCGTTCCAAACCCGTAAGACCTTTGTTCATCTTCGTAACACAAATTAAGATATTTTTGATGAAATCCGAGAGCTCTCTGACCCCTCCATAGAGTGCAACGTTATTACCACTTTTAAGGCCCAGAAAGGTAGTAAAGAAATCGTTAAAATAGTCCATGTGTGGTTCAACCTTTATTTTATGAAGCAATGAGAATACTTTTTGTGTGCAAAAAACAAACTTTATTGAAGAATTTCTTCTTTTCTGTGTCAGTCTCTGACGCTGTTTACGCTGTTTAGCGCTTCCGGGTTCTACGTCAGAACGCCGGCTCACCATTGGCCGACGCTGTTCAAGTGAGCTCAACGACACATGCATGTGATGCTGACACAGGAGCTGATTCTCGTCGCTTCATAACATTAAGGTTGAACCACTGGAGTCACATGGGACTATTTTAACAATCTCTTTACTACCTTTCTGGGCCTTAAAAGTGGTAATAACGTTGCACTCTATGGAGGGGTCAGAGAGCTCTCGGATTTCATCAAAAATATCTTAATTTGTGTTACGAAGATGAAGGGTTTTGGAACGACATGAGTGTGAGTAATTAATGACAGAATTTTCAGTTTTGGGTGAACTATCCCTTTAATACCAGGTGTAAACAGGGTCAGATCTCATTCACCCATTTAGCGGTCCAATCAAGATTTTGCAGGACTTTTTTTTCAAATTTTTCTGCAACTCAAAATGACTGAAATTGCTGTGACTTTTCTTAAAAAATTGTGTCGATATTTGCAGCATTCTTGTGTGGTTTTGTAGTGAAAACCCACCAATAATCTTTATTATATTTATGTAGGTAGTATTAGTTACAGTATGAACACAGTTTCCTGTACATTTTTGTTTAATTACTGAAATCAATTGTAATCCTGCCTCAATTTTGTAATATTGTTTTTGCATTTTTTACAGCTTGCATTATTGGAAAAAACATGACTATCCTGTAAAATAATGTATTTGTGTAAATCTAATATCAAGCATTATGAGGACCAGCAAATATTCACCCCAATAGTATTACATATAGTTTATTAATACTATCATTAAACCTCTAGCCTATAAATTCTGATTTCATCTTACTCACTGACACGAAAGGATTGCTTATGCAGCTATTGTCACTCTCGCACAGGTTGGAAAGATCACTTAGAAATGAGATATTAATGGAACTTACTGCAATACAGTGACAGGATAGTTGAACACATAGTGATCAATTTGTTTGGGCTCAGAATTATGGATTTTGATTAGCTTTGTATGACGCAATATAAGCAAATCAAAATCCATTAGCTTATATTGCATCATACAAAGCCCCTAAAGGGACATGATGAAGGAAAAAAAACATGAGACGGGAGGAAAAACTAGATGTCATTGCTTTTGAGTTCTTTGAAGCACATTTTTCAAACAAGACGCAAAAGCATTGACATCTAATTTTTCCTCCCATCTCGTATTTTTCCCTTCACCATGTCCCTTTAGGGCAGGGGTGTTCAATTAAAGTTCCAAGAGATCTGATCTCTATATTTCCTTCCCAGCGGAGGTCCGGACAATACTTTTTTTGAACAGTACATTTCCATCGGGGCAGCCGTAGTACTTTGTAAAAGAAAAAAATCCTACTCACTCAAAATATTTATCAAAGATGAATTTGGCTCCGAGCAGCTACGTGTATGGCACATAGAAGGAAAACAGGGAGGTGCAGGGTTTACCTCTTGAGAAAAGTATGGACCATTTTTATATTTTGCTCAAAGTAATAAGCTACCAAAACAAACAATCTAATAATGAAAACTCTCATCATGAGCACAAAACAAAGTTAACTGGTAATTTCAAAGTTATTTTGTCTTCCCTTGCCATCTCTAAATATTTTTTCAATTTATAACATTGTTTATTATGAAATGCTTTCAATAACGCTAAATGTTCGGGGAAAAAATGCTAATGTAAAAGCTAAATGTATGGAAAAAGAGGCGCCTTTACGTCTTTAGCGGAAGAGAGAAGCATTGTGCACAGAAGGGAAAGGGCTTGAATGAAGCGCGTTTGGATCTAGATAAAAATATTACAGGATGTAGCACCGAAAGATCAATACAGTACATGACCCTGAGCGCTTGTGGTGTGAACGCGCTACTCACTTTAAAGGTGCTGTATGTAAGTTTTTCACTTTACTAAAGCATAAGAATACCATAATATATTGGCAGATATGTAGGAAACATCGTTTCTCTGGAAAACAATGCTACAGCCAGTTATTCTACTTTGAAATGTGCGTTCCGTGTCGGAATGTCTGTTTTCGTTTTGGTCTGTGCGATACCGCACATTGCCAGTTTACCCAATAGTATTTCCACACCACAGGTTGCCAGTTGCCGAAAAACACAGCGTATTGCAACCATATAGCCAGCAAACAAACTGGGTCAGCGATCGCAGATTCTACCCGACCTACAAAGCCTCAGCATCCATCTAAAAATCTCTATGAACGGAAGCATATTAAAACATTCTGCATTCTTGTTCTGGAGGCAGAACAATCTGTGTTTCTTGAATTTGAAGTAAAAGTAAGTCTGAAGAAACAAACATACAATCACACATTTTGACAGCGTAAAGTTACAACAAGAATTGCATCCATTCAGTCTATTACAATTCCCGCTCTTATTTCGGCATGCTTCACATTCTTCGTTTGCTGCAAATTGGGGCATTGCAATGCATGTCAGGGAGTTGGATAGAAATATCAGAGACAGCTGTTTAATCTGTCACCATCTTCCTTTTAATATTTGGTGAGAGTGACCGACCTCTGAAAGAAGATTTCAGCAAAAACAGTCGATGAATGTGTAAGACTATGGCCTAAAGAGATTTCAGCTGATGGTATTTGTCATTGTGGCCCACAGGATCCGTGGAGTTCTTGCAGCAGCCAGCGGCCATCTGTCTCTCTGCTCTTAAAGTCGAAGAGGAGCCGAGCGTGGAGGAGAGCGTGGCCACCCCTGATCAAGTCACGCCGGTGAGCACGTCCGTCCTGATTCCAAACAGCACATCTGTCATGTTCCTCTGTGTCTCTGTGTCATATTGTGTGTGTCCGTCTTCAGGACGAGGCGGTGATGGCAGACGGAGGGCCTCACGCTGTCTCTGATCATGCTGAGGAGGGTGAGGATTCTGCCTGTGTTCCCTTAACTTTCATAGCATGCCAGGGACAGAAATTTATTTTTCCATTGAAGGTGCAGTAAGCGATTTCTGAGAAATGCTGTTGTAAGTGGATCGTGTCCAGTCATGATGGGGGAGGAGAGAGAGTGAGCGTATCAGCAGTAGGGGTCGTGTCCACTCATGATGGGGGAGGAGAGAGAGTGAGCGTATCAGCAGTAGGGGTCGTGTCCACTCATGATGGGGGAGGAGAGAGAGCGAGCCAATTGACAGACTGTAGAAAGTGAGATGGCTGAGAGACATTACAAAAGGGAAAAGCTCAGAGGAATATCACTGGCAACAGAAGGGTTCTGATCAGGCAAGAGCTTTAGGACCCACGTTATTATTAGAAAAGCTTTCCAGCACTGGAGAGACTGAAGCAGGAAGCCCTGAAAATGCACACAGAGGTTGCGTTGTTTCTGCTTCGTACGTGAGTAACATTAGTTTTGCTGTTTCACAGAACCTAGATACGATGTTGTTGTAATGTTAGCTCTAGTAACAGGACAGTTTTGAGTGTCATTGTTTGTCTGGAGCTGCTGGCGACTTTATTTGTGCTAAGCATTGTTTTGGTTCACTTCAGCTATGATAAAGAAACGTCCAGTCTTACATTGCGTGTTCATGCAATTTGGGGGCGGAGCAATGAAAGGAGGGGTGTGTTTGTTTGGGTTGATTTCAAATATCAGCAGTGTTTCTCAGAAATCGCTTACTGCACCTTTAAGGGCCAATATTTGCCCCCTGGAAGTTTTTTCTTCTTTTTCCTTTGTAAGGGTAATTTTTATGTTTACCTTATTAAATGTATCTGTTGTCTTTTTTTATGTGTATCTTGTTTATGTCAAAGACTTGCATTTAACCAATTATATGTATTTACAATACAAATGCATAATGTATAGCCTACATGAAGTATATACATTATAAAATTAAATAACATTATCTCATTAGGGCTGCAGTTTTATTACAAAAATCATTACTGTCGATTATTACTCTTGGTATTGTAAAATTATTAATGTCAATTAACAGAATACAGAAACGTTTTTGTGTTTAAGGACACAGCTCGTCATATTCCTAGGCTACACAGATAAAATAATTTTTTATGCATTAGGAAATCAAGACTTCATATTGGCTAATTTTTAGTAGCATGAAAAACAAACATTTATTCAAACTAGGAATAAAGTGAGTCAGTGCGCGTTCGCACTGAACTCTTTTACCTGTGACTAATGTAAACACCTCTGATTGGCCATTGCTTTCATATGCTCAACAGAAACACGCGTGATTGGTTGTAATGCTCTCAACCCTGCAAAAAAATGCGTAAAAAAGAAATCTGATGCAACATGAGCAGATCTAAATGTATTGCCACAATCAACATTATTTAATCACGACAGTCATGATAGGTTTAGTATTTGTGCAGGGGCATTTTTTTTTTGCCTATCTTGATTTCGGGGGCCATTTTAGTGACATTTTTGCTCCAAGTCCCAGTTAATTTCCGAACCTGCACCGTATCTATCAACTCATTGTAAATTAACTTTTTTTTGTGCTGTCACAGGTGAAATGTGCAATAAGGAGCTCAAGAGCACGACAGAGGAAGAACCGGTTAACAATGTAGGGATGAATAATGGAAAGTGAGTGAAAGTTAAAATTTTCTTTCTATCTTTGGCAATAAACACTGAAATACTGAGACTTAAAGCTCTAGTGTTTCATTTCTGTGCATCAAACACAACACCATCCCAGCTAACAGGGAACGTTCTCAGAACACTGGCTAACGTAAGGTTCTCTCAGAGTTATGAACAAATGTTCTTCCAGTAATGTTAATACTACGTTCGTTCAAAATCTTTAATAATGTTCTCAGAGCAACGTTAACGGAATGTTTTTTTCGAGAACATTTTGTTTGCCAACGTTTTTAAACATTACTTACAACTACTTATTTCAAAACATTAAAATTTCAAAAAGTAACATTCCTATAATGTTTGTAAAATTATCAAAGGGACTGTCCTTAATTGTTTTGCTAACCTTCACATAAAAAAAAATGTAAACATTTAAAAAAATGGATGTTTTCAACGTTCGGAGAACATCCAGAATATTTCTATAACTTTATCGAAACATTCTTAGAAGGTATTTTTGTTAGCTGGGATGTGCCATTTGGTCAGGTAGTACCAACACAAACTCACACCATTGGTTAATATATTGTTGTTATGATATGGAGATGCTTAGGTGTTAAGCTGTTTTTGTTCATTCTCAGTGATGTGGTAAAGGAAGAAGTCGGGCAGGACCCTTTGCTTTGGAGCGTGGCCGATGTGGCCCGTTACTTCACGTCTGTGGGTTTCCCTGAGCAGGCGCTGGCTTTCAGGACACAGGTTAGTGGTGTAGTCAAACAAACCGGTCAAGAACATGTGCTTGTTGTATTTTAACCCAAAATCTAAAGAAAGAAAGAAAAATTTTATGATAATTAAGTACATTTCCCCCCTAATTCATGTTACTAAAATGCCAGAAAAATGCACAAGACGTTTCTTTAATTTATGCTGATTTTAGTTTTTAAATCGCTATTTCCAGACCAGGAAATAACTTAATTATTAATATTAATAATTAGGAGTAAATAAATAACATTAGCATGTAGCCCTCAAATATTGTTCCATTAAGTAAACATTGCATTAAAACGATTCAATGAAAAGTTAATAATAGAATGAAAAACAAAGAAACATATTACAGGTAACAGAATTGCTTTTGTGTGGCAAGACTTAATGCACAGATCTATTTTGGCACTTGCTTTACTCATCACTATTCCAGATTCAGCTCTGCATTTTTAATATGGTTGTCACTAATAAAACTTTGCAATGTACTTTTATTTAAATTATGAATGGGTTATATACAGAAAGCGAGCAATGAGTGCTAAAAGATCGGTCTATGCTGCACAATGAATCTCTTATTGACATCGTGTTTATAATTTGTTGGTTATAACAAAATGATTCGAGAGTGTGCAGAACTCGCACTGTACAAATTTCTTTCATATCAAGAGAGTGTGTCCTATAGAGCGGTGCAGGAATGACGTCAGAACCCGGAAGTCTAATTCGCCGCTGGTTTCATCAAGATTTTCCTATTTGGTTTTGTCAATTTGAGTAATGTTTGATGTTTGATGTGATGAGTGATGATTGAGTGATGAATGAGTGATGTTTTGTTCTACAACGTACACTGCACACACTCACACCTCAAGATGTCTTTTCTAGTTTGTTTACCTTCATCCTTCCCTCGCATCCTGTAACAAATCCCTCTTTGCAGTCCTAAAATTATGCTTTTATACTAGATTTGATCAATAAATATAATTTAAGCACATTCTTCACATTGTTCTTTCAACTTAAATTCAAAATAACTCTCCAAATACATGCAATAACCAGCTCAAATCAGCTCAAAATATCTCACATTGGGCCAATTTGGGTGTCTATGCCGACCTCTTGTGAAAAAAAATAAATAAATAAATTAAAAAAAACATTTCATGACTCTTGCCACTAGATAACCTCTAAATGGCACAAATGAAATGTTCCACTGGGTCATAAAGTCAGTTTTTCTTCAGTATGCATTCAGACACATGTTTTTGGTAAAGTTTTAGCATTTTTAGTTTGAATTTTGAGCATTTTTAGGTTTTTCTATGTGTGCTAAAGCATTCCATTCATTCCTGTGGGGGTCGAATTGACCCGTGAGGGAAGGATTTGTTACTTTTTTTTTTTACAACCACATAAACTCCTTGAATCCAGTCAATTTTTTTTTTGTGTGTGTGTATTCGTGGTTCAAGTGCGACAAAAGTCCTGAGGTCTTGGACCACTCCGATGAACACACTTTAAAAAAAAAAAAAAATAGTTTTGGGTCAAAATGACCCGAGGGAAGGATTAAGGTAAACATCCGTTTTCAAAAATAAACATAACTGCTTCAAAATTTGTGTTTTCGCTATGGGTGTGTGTACTTAACGTTGTAGAACAAAACGTCCAAGTATTGTCAAGTCATGTTTACCACAGGCTGTATTTTACTCATAATTGAAAAACCTCATTATAAATCCCCACAGTTAACGTTGTAGAACAAAACGTCCAAGTATCGTCCCCAAATCTCGAAGGAACCAGTGGCGAATTAGACTTCCGTGTTCTGACGTCATACAAATTAATTATTTAAAAATCATACAATGTGATTTTCTGGATTTTTGTTTTAGATTCCGTCACTCACAGTTGAAGTGTACCTATGATAAAAATTACAGACTTCTACATGCTTTGTAAGTGGGCAAACCTGCAAAATCGGCAGTGTATCAAATACTTGTTCTCCCCACAGTATTTAATTTTTTTTTTATTGACCAGCCGCCACTACTACCGGTACTGCAGAGAGGCGGGTATCATTATGTTTTAAAAGTTTCAGTATCGACTTGGTACCGAACTTATGACAACCCTAATAAGAATTTTACCATTTTTACCAAAATGTGTCACTCCAGTAAACAGTGGCATGAAAATCCAACTTTTTGAGCTGAACAAAACGGTTCACTGCACTTTTTTTTTTTGTCTTTTTTGAAAAAAGTAGGATCAATAGTAGTTATGTCTTTTCTACTTTTATCAATTGATATTACTTAACTCATATGACCATATGATGATATTGGCCAAGAAAACCTAAAACGTGCAACAGTATAACCTTAAGATAGTATAAGATAGACTTCTGTTCAAAGGCTTGGGGTAAGTCTCTTATGCTTACCAAGGCTGTTTATATGATGAAAAATACTGTAAAAACAGTAATATTGTGAAATATTATTACAATTTAAAATGTTTTCTATTTGAATATATTGTATTGAAAACTATTGTTCTTTTTAATATCAAACAGCATTTGTTTGAAATAGAGATGAAACATTTATAAATGTATTTACTGTCACTTTTGATCAATTTAATGTATTAATTTCTTTAAAAAAATAAGATCTTACTGAGCCCAAACCTTGGAACGCTACTGTACATCATCTCTTTTTTTTTTTATCCATGGAGTGGATCTCAAGTAACCTTTGTATCTTCCAACAGGAAATAGATGGGAAGTCCTTACTGCTGATGCAACGCAGTGACGTGTTGACTGGTCTGTCGATCAGACTCGGCCCCGCTCTCAAAATCTATGAGAATCATGTGAAGGTACTGCAGAGAAGCCACTTTCAGGAGGACAGCCGCCTCGTGTCATAGTGCTCGTTTTCAGCCAATCAGACTGAAATGCTCCCGGTTCAGAGCGCAGGCCATGAAACGAGGGGAAACTATGATTCTTTAAGACTTGATTTGCACAATCCTCCTCAGTTGATCTTCTCTTCTTCCTGGTGAGGACATGCCGCATGATTCAGCCCTGCAGTCTGTTCTTCTGTTCTGTTCTGTCGGCGTCCATCTGTCCGTCCCTCACAGGGCTGATGGGACCATTCATCTTAGTACAAGTGTTATTTTTTTTTTCTATGGTGGAGCTTTTCTTTCACCAGTGTTTTTTCCTCATGTTTTTTGTCAGATATAATTTACAGTGTAGCAATATTGTATAAACATTGTTCTTGTCCAATTAAATGTATGATGTTCAGCGATGTTTTACAGCAGTCTTTAAATGGACATGCAAAATTAGGAAATAAATTACAGTTTCAGAATCTGAAACTGCACTTGTGGCATCGATCTTTTTCTGTTATGCATCGCGCCTGCCAAGCAGAGACATGGAGTGAGTTACTAGCTATGTTTCCAACCACCTATTTTCATATGAATTTTGGGATATTGCATAAAAACACGCTGGATGGAAACGCCAAGATGTGCATAAATTCAAAAACTGTGCATAAAAAACTTATGCGCTCAATTGAGGTGGGTGCATTTTTTTTTTTATCCGATAAGAAAACATGCGCATAAACTAAGACGCAAAAACACATTTACTGATTAAATGCTGCGTTCACCACCATGTCGTAATTACCGTAATTTCGTGATGACTGTGTGATTTCTACTCTAAGCTGTTCAACGCCTAAATGAATCTGCAACGGTCAGGAGGTATAAGTCATAGCTCTCAGAAAATTTTACACGTTGTAATTACAAGTTCTACAAGGACGTGAAGGCTTTTTACAGTTCAGAATGGTTACGGTAATTATGACATGGCGTGAACACACCTATTCTCAGGTTACAAGTTGTAATTACGAGTTTAGTCTGCGCACTCTGAGACCCAAGTCATTTATGATGTAGGAGAAAAGAGCTGATTGCAGCAACTTACATTTTTATAACTGATATTTTGTGCCAGTTTTCCAGGAAGTGCTGATTTTGTTCTCTTGAACACATGGGATGAAAATACTGCTTTATTCACAAATGTTTTATGCAATATTCCAATTTTGCGCATACGTTAAATTCGCAACTTTGGATGGAAACTTAAATAATGATGCTTTGATTCCAGCACTACACAGCAAATTCATTTACTGTGAGAGAAGCATTCATATTGGATATAATAGTGTAAGCATATTTGATTGTGATTCAGGTAGCCGAATCTCACATAAACAAGTCCAGGTCACATTTCAGCCGAAAGTCAAAAGAAAAAAGTAAGAAATAACACTACAGTTCAAAAGTTTGGGGTCAGTAAGATTTTGTTTTTAAAGAAATTAATACTTTTATTCAACAAGGCCGTATTAAATGATTTTTCAAAAGTAACAGTAAAAGTCATTTATAATGTTAGAACTTTTGTTCTTCTGAATTTTATATTCATGAAAGAATCCTGAAAAAAATGCATCCACAAAAATATGAAGCAGCACAACTGTTTTCAACATGTGTTGAATGTTTCTTGAGCATCAAATCATCATATTTGAATGATTACTGAAGGATCATGTGACACTGAAGACTGGAGTAATGATGCTGAAAATACAGCTTTGACATGACAGGAAAAAATTACATGTTACAATATACACTATATTGCCAAAAGTTTTGAGATGCCTGCCTTTACATGCACATGAACTTTAATAACATCACATTCCTAATCTGTAGGGTTTAATATGGAGTTGGCCCACACTTTGCAGCTATAACAGCTTCAACTCTTCTGGGAAGGCTTTCCACAAGGTTTAGGAGTGTGTTTATGGAAATTTTTGACCATTCTTCTAGAACCGCATTTGTGAGGTCAGGCACTGATGTTGGACGAGAAGGCCTGGCTCGTAGTCACCGCTCTTATTCATCCCAAAGTTGTTCTATCAGGTTGAGGGTGCAGGCCAGTCAAGTTCCTCCACACCAAACTCGCACATCCATGTCTTTATGGATCTTGCTTTGTGCACTGGTGCACAGTCATGTTGGAACAGGAAAGGGCCATCCCCAAACTGTTCCCACAAAGTTGGGAGCCTGAAATTGTCCAAAATGTCTTGGTATGCTGAAGCATTAAGAGTTCCTTTCACTGGAACTAAGGGGCCAAGCCAAGCCCCTGAAAAACAACCCCACACCATAATCCCCCCTCCACCAAACTTTACACTTGGCACAATGCAGTCAGGCAAGTACCGTTCTCCTGGCAACCGCCAAACCCAGACTCGTCCATTTGACTGCCAGACAGGGAAGTGCGATTCGTCACTCCAGAGAACACGTCTCTACTGCTCTAGAGTCCAGTGGCGGCGTGCTTTACACCACTGCATCCGACGCTTTGTATTGCACTTGGTGATGTAAGGCTTGGATGCAGCTGCTCGGCCATGGAAACCCATTCCATGAAGCTCTCTATGCACTGTTCTTGAGCTAATCTGAAGGCCACACGAAGTTTGGAGGTCTGTAGCTATTGACACTGCAGAAAGTTGGTGACTTCTGTGCACTGTGCTCCTCAGCATGCGCTGACCCCGCTCTGTGATTTTACATGGCCTACCACTTCGTGGCTGAGTTGCTGTTGTTCCCCAATTGATTCCACTTTGTTATAATACCACTAACAGTTGACTGTGGAATATTTAGTAGTGAGGAAATTTCACGAATGGACTTATTGCACAGATGGCAACCTATCACAGTACCACGCTTGAATTCACTGAGCTCCTGAGAGCGACCCATTCTTTCACAAATGTTTGCTCTGCATGCCTAGGTGCTTGATTTTATACACCTGTGGCCATGGAAGTGATTGGAACACCTGAATTCAATGATTTGGAGGCGTGTCCCAATATTTTTGGCAATATAGTGTATTACAATAAAAACACTTATTTTAAATTGTAATAATATTTCACATTATTACTGTTTTTACTGTATTTTTGATCAAATAAATGCAGAACAGACTTACTGACTGCAAAAAAAATCATACCGACCACAAACTTTTGAACAGTAGTGTATAATTTGCTTTAAAAAATGAGGACCATTTAGATGTTTTGCATTATGCCATTACTTTCATAACAGTTAAGCACATAATGTCACAATGCAAGAATCTTAATGGTCTTAAAAAGAGGCTTCACTTTTAAAGCAAAATATGTGTTTCTTTGAACATGTTCATCAGATTCCGCCAGGAAGTGTAAGCCAACCTGATAAAGGTTTACCATAAATTCACACAATCAAAAAACAAAACAAAAAACAACAGCATAAAATCGTTGCCACATCAGATGTATTGCTTGGAAATACATCAGTCAAATGAGGTGATATATATCTGCTTCAGTCATTTCTGAAGACGGAATCAAGTCTGTTATATTTACCTCAAGATGAAGGCACAAAACTGTCTTTAATTCACATCAGCTTCTCACCACCGACAAAAAGAGTCTCTTTGGATATCGAGTGTGTCGAGTATGTTTTCTTTCCCATACATTTGCACAATTTTCTGTATTCATGTATATGAACAATAAAATCTATTTTTTAATTTATGATTATTAAAATAGAACGACTTGACATAAATACAACATTACAATGTCTCATAATTTACTGCAGTTATTTCATACAATAATATATATTAAGACTTGCTGTATATGTATAAACTAGCAAAATACTGATTTATATTTGTAAAAAACAAAAAAATCTCGATCTTATTTTCAGTGCTGTGTTTTCCTGCTATAGGATGAAAGGCAGGATTGGGGAGCGCAGTGTGGGATACTCTTTGAACTCCTTCAGGTAGCCGCGATGCTTTCCTTTGGCCCAAACCGTCATCTGTATGAATCCCACCACAGTGAAGAACAGCACAGGCACACACTGGGTCATCAGTGTGAATCCAAGCCAGGAGCCCAGCTACAGAAGTACAGTAACCACAGCTTCAGTGACTTATGTACTGTCTGTGACCAGTAGAGGTCAGCATGTAATTACACGGGAGAACACGTTCTTGTCAAGGCGGTCTATAGTGCGGCAGGGATGATGTGTTTTTGAAAACCAACCCCGTAAATGAGTTACTTTTACACTGTTGCTGCGGCTAGTTTTTTTAGTCCGCTGGTTGAAGTAGTTTGCAAGAGCGCGATTATAAACACAAAGAGGGTGTAAAAGCGGGATAGTGAATAGATGAGTTTACCTGTTTGGCTGATGAAGTTTAATGTCCCCATCAACCTCTGTAAAGACCTTATATGTCAGAGAAACAAGCACACAGCCACCTTTAGAATTTTATCTTTGAACTTCAGTTTTTTTCGGTAGCTCTGTATATTTCTATGGTAAGTATAATGTCTGTTTAAGAATATATTAGCCTACTGTATCATATTGAATACGTCAATTTCTAGGGCCTATAAATTATCAATATGACCAAAACTTTGCTGAAAAACCTCTTGTACACAGTTTACTTCATGCCTTCTGTCATCTGTCAGTTCATACTTTTTTATCAAATAAAGTTTTTTTTTGCTCAGAAATCTTTAATGATTTTTATGAGGTACATGTAAGATAAACATTTACTGGACTGAAGCAACTTGCGTTTACTTGATTACTCATACACCATTTGTTATGTTAAATGTAATGTTAATTTAATGTTTTGGTCCCACTTTATATTAGGTGGCCTTAAATACTATGTACTTACATAAAATAATAAGTACAATGTACTTATTGTGTTCATATTGTATTGCAAAACACTTTTGCTGATATTAAGATGGGATACGGGTAAAGTTAGGGACAGGTGTGGTGGTATGGGTAAGTTTGGGTGTAAGGGAAGGGTCAACAGTGTAATTATAAATGTAACTACAGAAATGAATTACAGATGTAATTACATGCAGGTAATTTTTAAAATGTAAGTACAATGTAAAAACATGTATGTACACAATAAGTGCATTGTATCAAATGATTAATTTAAATGTTAGTACATAGTAGTTAAGGCCACCTAATATAAAGTGGGTCCAATGTTTTTAATGTAAACTTCTTTTTACATTTTTTTTTTCATGTTAATGTACATGTCAAATATGACACAGGCCTTCGGGGAACATTTATTTGTCCATCTCTCAATTATAATTGATTTACAATGAATTGCATATATGAGCTATATATACACCGATCAGGCATAACATTATGACCACCTTCCTAATATTGTGTTGGTCCACCTTTTGCTGCCAAAACAGCCCTGACGCGTCAAGGCATGGACTCTACTAGACCCCTGAAGGTGTGCTGTGGTATCTGGCACCAAGATGTTAGCAGCAGATCCTTTAAGTCCTGTAAGTTGCGAAGTCGGGCCTCCATGGATCGGACTTGTTTGTTCAGCACATCCCACAGATGCTCGATTGGATTAAGATCTGGGGAATTTGGAGGCCAAGTCAACACCTCAAACTCATTGTTGTGCTCCTCAAACCATTCCTGAACCATTTTTGCTTTGTGGCAGGGCGCATTATCCTGCTGAAAGAGGCCACAGCCACCAGGGAATACCGTTTCCATGAAAGGGTGTACATGGTCTGCAACAATGCTTAGGTAGGTGGTACATGTCAAAGTAACATCCACATGGATGGCAGGACCCAAGGTTTCCCAGCAGAACATTGCCCAAAGCATCACACTGCCTCCGCCAGCTTGCCTTCTTCCCATAGTGCATCCTGGTGCCATGTGTTCCCCAGGTAAGAGACGCACACGCACCCAGCCATCCACGTGATGTAAAAGAAAATGTGATTCATCAGACCAGGCCACCTTCTTCCATTGCTCCGTGTTCCAGTTCTGATGCTCACGTGCCCACTGTTGGCGCTTTCGGCGGTGGACAGGGGTCAGCATGGGCACCCTGACTGGTCTGCGGCTACAGTGGGGAGAACAAGTATTTGATACACTGCCGATTTTGCAGGTTTTCCTACTTACAAAGCATGTAGAGGTCTGTAATTTTTATCATAGGTACACTTCAACTGTGAGAGACGGAATCTAAAACAAAAATCCAGAAAATCACATTGTATGATTTTTAAACAATTAATTAGCATTTTATTGCATGACATAAGTATTTGATCACCTACCAATCAGTAAGAATTACGGCTCTCACAGACCTGTTAGTTTTTCTTTAAGAAGCCCTCCTGTTCTCCGCTTATTACCTGTATTAACTGCACCTGTTCGAACTCGTTACCTGTATAAAAGACACCTGTCCACACACTCAATCAAACAGACTCCAACCTCTCCACAATGGTCAAGACCAGAGAGCTGTGTAAGGACATCAGGGATAAAATTGTAGACCTGCACAAGGCTGGGATGGGCTACAGGACAATAGGCAAGCAGCTTGGTGAGAAGGCAACAACTGTTGGCGCAATTATTAGAAAATGGAAGAAGTTCAAGATGACGGTCAATCTCCCTCGGTCTGGGGCACCATGCAAGATCTCACCTCGTGGGGCATCAATGATCATGAGGAAAGTGAGGGATCAGCCCAGAACTACACGGCAGGACCTGGTCAATGACCTGAAGAGAGCTGGGACCACAGTCTCAAAGAAAACCATTAGTAACACACTACGCCGTCATGGATTAAAATCCTGCAGCGCACGCAAGGTCCCCCTGCTCAAGCCAGCGCATGTCCAGGCCCGTCTGAAGTTTGCCAATGACCATCTGGATGATCCAGAGGAGGAATGGGAGAAGGTCATGTGGTCTGATGAGACAAAAATAGAGCTTTTTGGTCTAAACTCCACTCGCCGTGTTAGGAGGAAGAAGAAGAATGAGTACAACCCCAAGAACACCATCCCAACCGTGAAGCATGGAGGTGGAAACATCATTCTTTGGGGATGCTTTTCTTCAAAGGGGACAGGACGACTGCACCTTATTGAGGGGAGGATGGATGGGGCCATGTATCATGAGATCTTGGCCAACAACCTCCTTCCCTCAGTAAGAGCATTGAAGATGGGTCGTGGCTGGGTCTTCCAGCATGACAACGACCCGAAACACACAGCCAGGGCAACTAAGGAGTGGCTCCTTAAGAAGCATCTCAAGGTCCTGGAGTGCCCTAGCCAGTCTCCAGACCTGAACCCAATAGAAAATCTTTGGAGGGAGCTGAAAGTCCGTATTACCCAGCGACAGCCCCGAAACCTGAAGGATCTGGAGAAGGTCTGTATGGAGGAGTGGGCCAAAATCCCTGCTGCAGTGTGTGCAAACCTGGTCAAGAACTACAGGAAACGTATGATCTCTGTAATTGCAAAGAAAGGTTTCTGTACCAAATATTAAGTTCTGCTTTTCTGATGTATCAAATACTTATGTCATGCAATAAAATGCAAATTAATTACTTAAAAATCATACAATGTGATTTTCTGGATTTTTGTTTTAGATTCCGTCACTCACAGTTGAAGAGTACCTATGATAAAAATTACAGATTTCTACATGCTTTGTAAGTGGGCAAACCTGCAAAATCACAGTGTATCAAATACTTGTTCTCCCCACTGTATGCAGCCCCATACGCAACAAACTGCAATGCACTGTGTATTCTGACACCTTTCTATCAGAACCAGCATTAACTTCTTGAGCAATCTGAGCTACAGTAGGTCGTCTGTTTGATCAGACCACACGGGCCAGCCCTCGCTCCCCACGTGCATCAATGAGCCTTGGCCGCCCATGACCCTGTCGCCGGTTCACCACTGTTCCTTCCTTGGACCACTTTTGATAGATACTGACCACTGCAGACCGGGAACACCCCACAAGAGCTGCAGTTTTGGAGATGCCCTGAATTTGGCCCTTGTCAAACACACTCAAATCCTTACGCTTGCCCATTTTTCCTGCTTATAACACATCAACTTTGAGGACAAGTTGTTCACTTGCTGCCTAATATATCCCACCCACTAACAGGTGCCGTGATGAAGAGATAATCAGTGTTATTCACTTCACCTGTCAGTGGTAATAATGTGTGTGTGTGTGTGTGCAATATGATACTCAATGAAAAACATGCAAACTTGTGTATATATATACATGTGTGTTTTTTGTTGAGTGTCATATTTATGTGTCAGGATTTTATGGCTCATATATATATGCAATTCATTGCAAGTTAATGATAATTGAGAGATGGTGTTCCCCAAAAGCCTGTTGTGTTATATTTGACATATACATTAACATGAAAAAATGTAAAAAGTTTCAATTTCAAACATTAAAAAATGGTGTATGAATAATCAAGTAAACACAGGTTGCTTCAGTCCAGTAAATGTTTATCTGACATTTACTTTATAAAATCATTAAAGATTTCTGAGCAAAAAAGAGTTTACTTGATAAAAAAAGTTATCACTAAAAACTATCAGATGACAGAAGGCATGAAGTAGATTGTGTGCAACAAGTTTTGGTCATATCGATATCAATTTATAGGCCCTAGAAATCTGCGTATTAAATATGCTACAGTAGGCTAATATATTCATAAATAGGCATTATACAGAATTTTACAAAGAATTCTTAGTGGGCTCTTGCAAACTACTTTAACTCACACTTTCAGGGAAAATGTTTTAAAATAAAGACTGAAAGAGTTGTCGAAGCTTAAAAATCAACCCGCAGGCAACAGTGTAAAAGTAGCCCAATTCCGCAGGACACTGCCCTACACTTTCAAAATGCTTAAATATATGCATATTTTGCTATAAACTTAAAATATGTTGTTTTTATACATATATAATCAACTTTTGTAAATGAGTAGTTTTATATTTCACCATAATTTGTAATTTAATAATGCTGTTCACAATGCTTCATGGGATTGTAGTTCTTTCCCTCACTAAAGCCGTTAAGTACCTTTGTATTTTTGTCCAATTTTCAAAGACTTTTTTGCTTTAAATCAAAGTTTGCAGTGTAATGATTCACCTCGTAGCTGGTTGGTTTGCTTGGTTCATGGCTTATAACATTTTAACAAAGACTTCTATGGAAAAAATGAATGGAAAAAATACACCACTGAAAAAGTGGGCAGGCACTAATGCACTCTAGCCTACGTTTCGCTTTTTACTTCTGGCGACTGTATTTAGGCTTCAAAATTCATAAAAGTTGTATTCATTTGTGAAGATTATCATGATCATGGCCGAAACGTGTAAAAATCATAAACTTTTGTTGGTCACAGAGCTTATTTTCTGCAATAATTCACAGGCAAATGGAACAATCCTATTGGGTTTTTGTGGAGGGAACTAGGAAGATGCTTAATTTATAGGATGATCTGCAAAAACACTGCCGACACTCGATAATACATGGAATCACTCATGGGTCTCACCTCATACGTGTAGTTTGGGCATGAAACAAGTGCAAATATCCATGTAAAAGGATTCTTGGTTGGATAAGGAATCTTCTTAATCTTAGAGCCTTTATAAAAAAAACAAACAATTGAATGGGTTTACATTAACAAAACCATAGTGGTTGATTTGAGATTTGGGATTTATTCTGTAGCTCTTACCAGATAGTTTGAGGTTGCGCAGAGCCATGTGAATCGAGAAGCTGCCCAGCTGACAGAACTGCAAAAAAATCACAGATCAGTTACTGAAGATGACAGATACACAACACATTACAGGAGGAGGCAGTGCAGTGGAAAGTGCTTACTAGAAAGATTCCCAGCGCTGCCTTCACCTGCTTCTCCCCATAATCTGCATGCAAACAGACTGCAGTTCAGCGCATTCAAGGTACAATCATAATCTAAACGACAAAGAGCACAGTTGAGGGATGTATTACATACATGGCGGTGTGTAGAGAGGGTGGTTGATGTAATAAGCCATCCATGCAGCAGAGCACCAGTAATAGGAGCCGTTCTGTTGAAGAAACAATTGTAATTGATTCATCTGTTTAAAAAATAAAAGTGTTATTGATATTCATTGACATTCTGATTTTTTTTATTTTATTTTGCATGCTTGTCAACCATATCTTCACTAAGTTAAATTTCTTCCAACACTGTTCGACCTGACTCGTCTAAACCAGGGCTTTCTGCAGAGTTTAGTTCCAACCCTGCTCCAACACACATACCTGCAGTTTTTAAATAAGCCCGAAGGATTTGATTAGCTTGATCAGGTGCATTTAATTATTACACTCTTGTCCTGTCCAAATACCCACACTTGCAGTCTTTACACTTGACCACTTGTCTACTTACTTGACGTATTTCCTGTATTTGGCCCAAGTGTTCAAGTGTGCGTGAAGACCGATGTATATTACCCGATGGGACACACTTATAGTGTTGCAAAAAATGCAAGTGTTTACAGATCTTTTTTTTTATTTTCAATAATTTGCATTTTAAAATAATCTTCTAAATGTCTGTTCAGTAGTCGCTATGTAACAGAAGACACATTTTAAAAATTGTGGTGCTTAATTAAGAGATAAAAAGCAGTTGCAAATTTTGTATAGCCTATACTCATCTTCGCACCAATAAAATGTGCAACACTATGGGCCCTATTTTAACGATCTGAGTGCATGGTCTGAAGCACATGGCGCAGGTGCACTTAGGGCGTGTCCGAATCCACTTTTGCTAATTTAACGACGGAAAAAATGGTTGGTGCGCCAGGCGCATGATCCAAAAGGGTTGTACCTAGTCTCTTAATGAGTCATGGGTGTTTTTTGGGCATAACGTGCAATAAACCAATCAGAGTCTCATCTCCCATTCCCTTTAAAAGCCAGTTGCGCTTGCGCCATGGCGGATTCGCTATTTACATGGTGATATTTGCGAGCGGAAAAACTGAACACTTCGCCAGAAAGGAATTCTCCTTTTCTTTTTAATATTTAAAAATGTTTGTGTGCTGCTGCGCATCCCTGTGTGTGTAATAAGCAGAGTGTACCGCCTATAGGCGCATATTACTAACGCGCCCGCACAAAAAATACTGCGCAGTCGATTTCAGTTGCCTCAAAATAGCAAAGCGCCAACAATGCGCCTGAACACACCTAATTTTCAGACCAGCACGCCCATGGGCGAACAGATGGGCGCACAGATGGGCGCAAGTACATTTGCTATTTAAACAACGTGGCGCTGGACGTAAAAATGATAACTGTGTGGGGCTGAAACCAGCACTTGCGTGGTGTCACATTGCACCGGGTGTATGATAGGGCCCTTTATGTTTTACTACCAAATTATATGTAACATCTAATTAATTTAACTTACAGTGGAATGTTTTCCTCTACATCTTGCGATTTCACAAATCTGCGTTTTTGTAGTTTACACGGAGATGATAGCAGTATCATTTTCATAAACCTGCACTCTGAAACCTGTCTTCAAAAGTCTGTGTTTTCAGGCCGCCAAAACGCTGTTGTCGTGTAAATGAACAGCCAAAACGTATAAAATGTTTTCCGTTTTCAGTTAAAAATGGTGTCGTGTAAACGGCCCCTAAAATTATATTATTTCATTGTTTATGTAACACCCTGACCGACCAGGGACTGTAACAATTGGGGATCAACTTAGACCCCCAAAAACTGCTTGATGACTGCAATTTTTGCCATTAACATAATTTGCATTTGATTGGACAAAAAAATATCTGAGTGCAGGTCATCAGTACTCTTGGTTTGTTTTCCTGGAAGTGAAGGTCTGTGTATGTCTGCTTAAAGAGAGTACACTGGCATACAGATGAGCTCAAATTTCAAGTCGTTTTGATTTTATGCGGCCTTTAAACTGAACATGCTAAAAACATGCATCTGTCTTCTTGGAATTAAATAAGAAAACAGTCTGTAGAACTATATTCAAATATGTTTTACTTGAATCAGAACATACACTATTCAAAAGTTTGGACTAAGAACTTTTTTTTAAAGAGATTAATTGTTTTATTCAGCAAGAATGCATTAAATTTGATCAAAAGTAACAGCAAAGACTTTTACATTGTTAAAAGTTTTCTATTTCAAATAAATGCTGTTTTTTTAGTAGCTTTTTATTCATCAAAGTATCCTGAAAAAAAGGATACTGTTTCTTGATCATCAAATCATCATATCAAGATCATGTGACACTGAAGACTGGAGTAATGATGCTGAAAATTCAGCTTTGATTACAGGAATAAATTACATTTTAAAATAAAATAAAATTTTAAATTGTAATATTACACAATATTACTGTTTTACTCTATTTTTGATCAAATAAACGCACCCTTGAGAAACATAAAAGACTTCTTTGAAAAACATGAAAAAAATCTTACCGACCTCAAACTTCTGAATGATAGTGTATGTAAATATAAATAACACTGAAACACACACACACAACTGTGATGCGTCCTCACTTTGAAAATGTTGCGCATTGGCATGGTGCCATGGGAGAAGCGATGGACGAACAATGTCTCCAAGATTCGCTTCCCATAGTGAAAAGAGTGACACATACAGGCTATACTGTGGAGAGCAGACAGAAGTTCAGTTTAATATCAGATCATCAAATAAAAGTTTATTCTTGAGAGACATCAATCAAAGGCTTCACAACATAATTCCCAAAAT
Source organism: Coreius guichenoti (assembly GCA_039654105.1). Lineage (NCBI taxonomy): Eukaryota > Metazoa > Chordata > Actinopteri > Cypriniformes > Gobionidae > Coreius > Coreius guichenoti. Next base: position 12,931,538 of record CM077171.1, on the reverse strand, counting down.
ACACTTGTGGTTCAGTATGGTTGACCAGTAGGTCAGCTGTTAGGAGATACTGTTCCCATTGTCCATGGCCTGAATCCAGCAGACTAAGAGAAAAATCACATCTGAGGGCAGTGGGCTTCATGATACTTACTGCACAACCAAATGCTTACTGGCGGTGAACTCATACTTGGGAGCGTAGATTAAAGGGAGTCGAAAATAAAACAGCAGGTATATGACAAGTGGTCCAATGCACTCGATTAGGAACACCTGCAAACACATACACAATGATAAAGTTAACATAAAACAGTGGACAACCATTTTAAAGGCACAATATGTAATTTTCACAGCTAGAGGTCACTTATTCAAAACAAAGGCGTAGCTTGACGGCGCCTTGATTTTGCGGAATCATGGGAGTTGTTGTCTTCACCTCTACAGCCGGTGGAAATAAATTCCGACGGGACTCGGACAGAAATCATATTCATGGATAAGCTAATATATTAAAGATTTATTAAGTTACTGTAGTATGAAACAGGGTGGGAGCGGAACGAGGCCGCTGGATCAATTGCTAATGAGAGACAAGCGTGACACACGGCTGGAGAGCAGTGGAGCTTTTATTACGCCGCAGACAACCGCTTCCGCTTATGCGTATGTGGGGTAACGCAGCGCTGTTTTATCATATTACATACATTTGAGTGTGTTGAAAGTTATGTTATAATGCTACTCCGTGCGTTCGCTCGGCGGCTACTATGAGACACTTGTTCACACTGCCATAAACTAGATCAATATTAGGCATGGTAAAACATGGTACTCGCGGTAAATCATGAAATCGAGATTTAAACAATAGAACTGTGTTGAGCTATATAACAATGATTCGTTTTCTGTCGATGAATGTATCCAAACAGTTGCTCACCTGTCTAATAAAACACATAATATATTAAAGCATCTTTGGTGTTTCCATGGTTTCTATAAAATAAAACAGTAAATCGAGGGTAACGCGGGTATGATGTCATTGATAGGCGACGCACGGGCACGGTTCGTGTCCTGGTTAAAATTGCTTATTTCTCTAGATTTAAATTCTTGGAAACATTTGGGATAATGTAAGTACACAAGTCATCAAAATATATAAGAATGGTTTTTGGATATTTTAATCCAAAAATCTTACATATTGTGCCTTTAGTTCTGTAAAAGTATGTGAAATGATATTCAGGGTGAAAAATGTAGATCAGGAGGATTTGTTTTTGTCCACTGACTGGATGGTGAAAACTGGGTGTTACAAAAACCTTTTGTGCAATAGAAAAGTTCCATGGATGTTATTAAAGGTTCATCATGGAACCACAGATGCCAATAAAGAACCTTTATTTTTAAGAGTGTATCATGTACTGAATTATACACACTAAGGCAAGGACATTTAATAAGAAAGTAAACATGACCCTACACTGTAAAAAAAAAAAAATATATATATATATATATAGAGTCAGATTTGCTGATTGGATGAGAGCCTTTTCCAGCCATGCAGCATTTCTCACAGCGAACGTCAATAGCGGAAAAGAGCAAACTATTAATTTTACAAATACTACTGTTATTGTGTCACGCAAAGTGTGTTTTAGGTGAAAATGTAGTTGTTTAGACCTTAAATATGTGATTTATATATAAACATAACGCCTATTTGAAAATTTGTTTTGACGTTTTCGGAGATGTGAGCTCCAGGCCGTCAGCATCGGTTCAGCGCTCATGTACCTGCCGGACTAATTCCCTAGTCCTTTGGGAATTTGCCGCTAGCTCTTCTGCACGTCCTGATTTTGCCGAGTTAGATGCGTTCCTGGGTCAACATATTTTCAACCATGGGTCAACCATATCCCTACCTCTAAAACTAACCCTACCCATAAGTTATCCCTAAAATCAGAGGGAAATGATAGCTGAATAACACTGATGTAGAAGCACCAAACCCTGGTCATAAACGTAAACTTGACATGAACTCTAAAATTGACATGAACTGTTGGTTGATTGAAATGTTGTTTCAGGATCAACAAAGATGTTGCTCCAGGAACATGTTGCACTTGGTCAGATCAGGTTCTGCGGCTCTTGCGTAGTGGTAAACATGAGATATAACTCACTTTTGGTATATCAAACGGGCAATCTTTGGTCTAATTAATATGTTGTTTCTTATTCATTTACACACTTGTGCCGATGAAGTGTTGTATAAATGCAATATCACACTCGTAGTCGTGTGATATGGCTCTATATCAGCATGGCTGGAATTCAGCCGTAGGCGCAAGGTTGCGAATCCCAGCCGTGCTGAAACAGAGCCATATCTCAATACTACTTATGTGATCATATTTATATATGTACAGTGCCCTCCACTAATATTGGCACGCTTGGTAAATATGAGCAAAGGCATCTGTGAAAATAAATCATCCATGTTTATCCTTTTGATCTAATCACAAAATTCTAACCTTTCATTGAAGTAAAACAATTGAAAGTGGGGGAAAATCTCATCATGAAATAAATGTTTTTCTCTGGTTCACGTTGGCCACAAATATTGGCACCCAATTATTGCAACCTCCTTTTGCCAAGATAACAGCTCTGAGTTTTCTTCTATAATGCCTGATGAGTTTGGAGAACACCTGACAAGAGATCAGAGACCATTCCTCCATACAGAATCTCTCCAGATCCTTCAGATTCACAGCTCCATGTTGGTGCTTCTTCTCTTCAGTTCACCCCACTCATTTTCTATAGGGTTCAGGTCAGGGGACTGGGACGGCTATGGCAGAAGATTCATTTTTGTGTTGATTTTGATGTTTGTTTTGGATCGTTGTCCTGATGGAAGATCCAAATATGGCCCATTATAAGATTTCTAGCAGAGGCTGAAACCATGATACCATGTTTCTGAAGATGTCCAGGACCTCCAGCAAAAAAAAATAGGCTCACAACATTAAAGATCCAGCAGTATATTTAACTGTAGACATGAGGCACTTTTTATCCCTGTTTGCACCTGTTTACCATCTGGTGGGTTTTCTGCCAAAAAGCTCTTTTTATAGTTTCATCTGTCCACAGAACCAGGTCCCGTCTGAAGTTCCAGTCGTGTCTTACAACTGAATATACTGGAGTTTGTTTCTGGATGAGCAGGGAGGATTTTCCTTGAGAACCTCCCAAACAACATGTGGTGATGTTGGGGTTGTTTTATTTATTTATTTATTTTAGGCATTCTGTCCCCAAGACTCAACTAATCTCTGCAATTCTCCATCTGTGATCCTTGGAGAGTCTTCGTCCACTCAAACTCTCCTCCTCGCCGTGCATTAAGACAATATAGACACGCGCCCTCTTTCAGGCAGATTCGTAACATCTTTAGTTGACTGGTACTTCTTAATTATTGCCCTGATGGTGGAAATGGGGATTTTCAATGCTTTGGCTATTTTCTTACAGCCACTTTCTATTTTGTGAAGCTCATTAATCTTTTGCTGCACATCAGAACTATATTCTTTGGCTTTACTCGTGATATATGATTAAGGGAATTTGGCCTTTGTGTTTCCTCATATTTATACTCCTGTGGAACAGGAAGTCATGACTGGACAATTTCATGCACCTAGTCACCCTGGTGTGCTAACAAAACCTAAATATGAATGGGAATATACTTCCAAGATACTCATAAGAATTTCTAGGGGTGCCAATAATTGTGGCCAACATGCATTGGAGAAAAACATTTAATTCATAATGTGAGTTTTCCCCCACTTTCCCCCATTTTACTTCAATGAAAGGTTAGAATTTTGTGAATTTTTTGAATGAAAGATCAAAAGGATAAACAACGCAGATTTATTTTCACAGCCACCTTTGCTCATATTTACCAAGGGTGCCAATATTAGTGGAGGGCACTGTATATGATATGATCATATATTTCCACAAGCTGAAGTAAATACTAATAAATACAAGGTGCACACAGTGTCGTGCACACAAATACAAAATACACACAACACTAAAATAATGCAATACACAAATTAACATAACAACATATAATATAACATAACAACATAAAACGCTAATGTACATTACTGATAAGAAAAAACTAAGAAGAAACAGTTATATTTAGTTTTCATTATATCAATGAAAAACAATGTGAGCTATCAGAGAATTCCGGGAATGACAATTTATGTGTTTTACTGTAAATTATAACAAGTTGTTCTTTTTCACTTCCAAAAACAGTACAGTTACAGTAAAATTGCATCTTATGTGAAATGTCCCATTAGATCTATTACAGTTTTTCACTGTATCAAGTAAGGGAACTTACAATTAACTAATTAACAGGGTTTTACTGTAGCATTTTTACAGATTTACTGTTAAAATTATGATAATTTTTTACAGTGTATGCGTCCCATGTGCTGACATCATCCTGCCCCGTATGAGTCAGGACAGGGGTGGGCTACACGTGCAGAAGGTGAATGGGAGGTGAATGGGATCAACACCTGCGGGTAAACAGTGCTAGAGAGATTACATGTTCTGAGAAACAGGATTGGTTACTGAGGAGGTGAGAGAAAACTGATCCAGGGGACGGTGCACATACCTTACAACCACTGAGCTGACTTTTACATAAGCTGGACAGATCCAACCAAACCTTTCACCTTCTAACTTGCCAGTGAAAGATTAGACAAAGATCATAATACTGAATCTAAATTCTGATTGGATGAGCCACGTTCAAAGTCACAAAAATGCTACTAATTACGCAGCTGTGAACGCGCATTATTAATGCTTCTGTTCTGTTGTCATTTACTCACATTTGAATGTTTCAAAGCCTCTATGACTTTCTGTGGAACACAGAAGAAGTTATTTATTTAAGCACAATGTCTAAGCTGTTTTTCAGTAAACACAATGAACAATCTTGTAGTTTAGAAGACCTTTTCTGTTCAAGACAAAATTTTCACTTTCTATTTTGGATCAACTTTCGATTAAAACAATAATATACATGTGATACTTTAGCATCTGTCTTTTTTCCTGCTTATTATCTGTAAATCATGTGAACTGACCTGGCACCGTTTCCTGAGGATGGATTGTGTATATTAGTGTGCACTTGTGCTTGCATTTGTACACCTGTTTCTGGTTGAGTTTGTCATTATCATGTGTATTTAAGCCCCTGAGTTTTGTTCTGTCTACACCAGTCGACTGGTTCTGCCCAGTCTACTGTCTCCTTCATCACCGCTGGTTCTGCCCAGTCTTCTGTCTCCTTCGTCGCCGCTGGTTCCGCCCAGTCTACTGTCTCCTTCGGCGCCGCTGGTTCAGCCCAGTCTACTGTTTCTTTCTTCGCCGCTGGTTCCACCCAGTCTACTGTCTCCTTCGTCGCCGCTGGTTCCGCCCAGTCTACTGTCTCCTTCGTCGCCGCTGGTTCCGCCCAGTCTACTGTCTCCTTCGTCGCCGCTGGTTCCACCCAGTCTACTGTCTCCTTCGTCGCCGCTGGTTCCACCCAGTCTACTGTCTCCTTCGTCGCCGCTGGTTCCGCCCAGTCTACTGTCTCCTTCGTCGCCACTGGTTCCGCCCAGTCTTCTGTCTCCTTCGTCACCGCTGGTTCCGCCCAGTCTACTGTCTCCTTCGTCACCGCTGGTTCCGCCCAGTCTGCTGTCTCCTTCGTCACCGCTGGTTCCGCCCAGTCTACTGTCTCCTTCATTGCCACTGGTTCCACCCAGTCTCCTTCATTGCTGCTGATCCCGCCCAGCCTCCCTCTCCCTCCAGCTTCTTACCTTTGTCTCTGCTGGCTCCAGGTAGCTCTGCCATGGTCACTGGCTCTACCTTGGGCTTCCCTTTCTCCAGCTCCAACTTGGTGTAATCTCCACTGTGGACTGTCATCCCAATGGCTGCACTGGGATCCTTTGTCCCTCCGGCTTCACCTTGGTCAGATGTCACCCTGGTTTCACCATGGGCTTCAAGGCCTCTAGCTGTGCCTTAGCCATCAGCTCCACCTTGGCCTTCCATACAGAGACATTGCCACCCTGGTCTGATCTCTTGCGGCTTTACCTATGTCAGCAGTCCCCTTGGTTCCACCCGGCTTATCCCTCCATCAGTTCCACCTTGGGCATTTGTCCTTATGACTCGGATCTGGGTCACTACCTGGCTCCTCCTTCCATCATCTCTGCTGTGGGTCTGTTTCGTTCACATGGATCTGTTATGGGTTGCTCTGTGGCTTCTCTCTCCATTGTCTCCATGGCTCCTCCCTCCGCCAACACCTTTCCTCCCATTCCCTCAGGACTCTTCCTCCTGCTCCCTGCTAAGGTCCTTTTTCTGTTTTTCTCCCTCCTCCCACCACTAGGGTGTATTTTCTGTTTACGGTGCCAAGGGGCGCCTTACGGGAGGGGGAAGGTTTATCAGGTATGTTCTGTTTTATGGTCTTTTAGTTTGTATCACCTTGTTTTCCTGTGTTCTTTTCCGGTTCTTTGTTCCCCATGTTCCCACACTTCATTTGTTGACATGCTTACCAATTAAGTTGCACACCTGTTTCTGGTTGAGATTGTCATTACCTTGTGTATTTAAGCCCTGAGTTTAGTTCTGTCCATTGTCCTATATTGTCTTTGAGTTGAAGCCAAAGCTGTTACGTTTTTGTACTCTTGCAATATCTGTTTTGGATTATCTTTGCTTTGTTTAATAATAAAGTTAAACAGCTGGTATTAAGATTTACCCACTCCCTTTTCCTTCATCTGCCTAGCTCAACCTGACAGCATCAATGTCATTACACCAGAATATCTTCTGGGGCCTTTGAATATTGTCTTTGACAATGTGGGGCCTTGGAGTCCAAACAGGCTGAGAATGAGAACCACTGCTCTATGTGATTGTGTTTCAGTTGTTGTTTGTGTGTTGGTCAGAACACTCACAGTTCCCCAGGCAATCTGGGGTCCCAGGTCTCTGAAGTAGAAGGTTGCAGTGGTTCCCACAGGGAGCTCCTGCAGGATATCCTCATCTCTTAAGGGTTTTCCTTCTAAAATCAATATAACACATTGATTTCTTTAAAAGTAAAACTTATATTTTCACATATGTACATTGTGTAGCCCAAAAGTTTATGGACACCTTTGGTGTTTAATTAATTTTACTTTTCTAATAAAAATGTGTACAATTTTAAATCAACTATACATTAACACTGTTAGTTTTTGGGAGTGACAACCGCATTTACTCACAAGTGTGAGTCTTGAAATGTCCCATTTAAACAGCAACTTACAGTAGCGTCTCAAATACTGTCTGTATGAACGTGCAATGGGAGTCAAGCCCATATTCTCTTACCAGTAACCATAAGTGACCAAAGTAATATCAAAGGTGGCAACTCCATAAAATTAAATCAAAGAAGGTGATGTCCATAAAACTAAAATGTTTTCTCACTTTGAAGTTCATCCATCAGATCTTTATTAACCGACAGCAGCGTTTATATCTGGGTGGATTTTAGCTGTAATTCACACATTTTGGTGGGGTTTTAAAGTATTTTAAAGTGTCCAAATACTTTTTAAACAACCGTTATAAAGCAGATATACTCACTTGGGTCCAGGCATAAAGACTGTCTGGCAGGATACCACTGTGGATCTGTGGAAATTTAAGCCTGACATGTAAGACTTTACTTAAACCATTATTTCAATGTCATCAACTAACTTATCAGTAGAAAGCTATTTAAAGAAAGGCTTTACGGTTTCATAGCTTCTTTAGCACAGAGCACAACTTACTTGATTTGTGGAACAGAGACTTAATGTCCAAAATAGTGGCTGTCGGCTCTACCTGCAGAAAGATAGACATGCTGCTAAATATCTATAGGACATTAACATTCTGTTTTTCAATTATCAAGTATATATATGTTGTTAACTACTGCAATTTTCCTCCGCATGCAGTCATAAATCAGGTTTACTCTATTCTCGACATGCATGTCTAAGCAATGGATCTCACATAGGAATTCCTGGCAGGTCGGAGGACATGATCATATTCCAAAAGCAACATGACTAATGCAAAACCTGACTGATAGTGACCACCTTATTACTACAAAGTTACAGCATGAGCATTAGTTGTGCTCTCATTACTGTTGGCTGTAGCATTTTGTCATCAATAACAGGTGATGATTAAAGATGATTTCTTTACTTCACTGACTGTATTATGTTCACCCTGACAGTTGCAATCTAAAGACAATACTATCTCAAATAAAGGCAACAACGACATGACAGTCATGACACTTTTTGCAAGTAACTGTCTGTCCTTTGTATGGTATTTAAGCTTTAAAAAGCACATACCTTATCCAGGAGCAGTAGTTTTTCTCGGGTTTTGATATGTAGTATCTCCACCTCAAAGTAAACAATTCGTCTCGCTTTTTTCTGAGGTTTTGATCTGGGTTTAGAGGTAGCAGGAGCTGGTGCGCCTTCATTCTTTGCTGCTTTTGCCTCTAAAGCTAACGTATCCATGGCACCTCCTCAAACTTACTGCACACTGAATCCTGTGTTTAATCCGTAGTTCAAAGATCTGTCACATCCCACATATCACTCATAAGTCCTAAAGTTCTTCATAATGAATTGAAAACCCAACTCAAGTTCCTCTCCGTTGAATGAATCCAGTGCAGAAAGAGAGTCTCCAGAGAGGAGGAGCGACAGAGAATGAGTGCAGTGTGATTGAAATATCTCCCACCTCTTAACACCTGAGGGGTGGCCGTCACAACCACTCCTCTGAAGACGAAATCTGAGAGTCCCAAGACATAATCCATGGCTTTTCATGAAGCTAAATTTGAAAGCATGAAGCCCCGTGACCTTGTGGGACTCAATCCAGTAGGACGTGGCTCGTATACCTCCACAGCGCCTACTCTAGGGTTAGGCTAGTGTGCATCTCTACAGCTGGGGATATTAATACATCTGCCTTGCAAGCAGTGTCATGCAATGAATCTATTTGAGTTGGTCCATGGCCACACCAGTGATTGGACTTGGCTTCAATAAATAAGCCACTTCTGTGGTCCCTAGAGGTTCTCACATTAGGTTTGGGCACGTCACTGCCGTACAGAACTCATTTGTGTCTGTCAGCCGTGAACAGATCAGACAAACACTGAGAGGCAAAGTATCTCGAGTTATCCGATATATTTACAAGAGCAGTTAGTTAGTTTCCATCACCTGTTCTCGGGCCTTGAGGAATGTACAGGATTGTACAGAACAGTGTTATTTTAGTATCATTGAGATTAATATTTTGAATTATTTTTTCCCCCCATAATTTTGTTTTTGTTTTGACAACGATGTACTAAAAGCGGGAAAATTGTTCAGCGTACAGACAACAACGTTGTCAAAATGATCCCTGTTGACACGGATCGGTGAAAAGGACTAAAAATGCTGTATTATTCATGCCAGGACAGTAGATGGCGATGTCACTTTGTAAAGAAACTACTTGCCTATAGACTGAACATGTAATACGCATGCGCATGACCGTTTTCACAGATTTGCGTTTTTATACTTTACACTGAGACGATAACGGTATTGCTTTGAAAGCTGTTGCACCAAAACGCAGCTGTTGTGTAAAATGAACAACCAAAACGCATAAAAAGTTTGAAAGTGAAAGTGTGAAAATCAACGCAATCTTGTGCAAAAACATAACTGTTTTAAGAGGTGATGATTTTGTGAATTTGTACGATGTGATTCATAGAGAAACGTACGTTTAGAAAAATGTAAGCATGAAGTTCCACCCCAAAACCTAACGTCAGTGGGGCGTAAGCAGATCGTACGAAAATTTACTAATGAGATTGTATACGAACTCAATTTGCCAAAACGTAAAATAGTTACGAGATTGTGTTGGGAAACCATAGGTTTATTCAAGTATAGACTTCATTAGACATTTCTTTTTTGTAAAAAAAAGACAATGTGTAATGTTTTTAAATCCCTAATTTTGAGTTGTACTGGAACATGAAATCACAAATATTAAAATGCAAAGAAAAGGTTTGAGAAAGCTCTGAAATTGTTTTGCAAGGCACTGTACACATGCTCAGATGAAATGATGTCTCTCTCAGATAAGTTTAGCCTTTATGAAGACAGCCTATATTTGTTTGCCTACTTTAACTGCTGCTTAAATGATCATGGTGTGCTGACCGCGCACACATGCAATCAAACAAGAGCTCAGATTACGTTAGACTACAACATTTTGCTTTGCAGTTATACTGTGTACTCGTCTAGACATGAGATTAGAAGAACTGCACACCATTCTTGGTCTGTTTCCACATTTCAAAGCTGATTTAGAACACGAGATTTCATTTTGAAAACAACATATTATCATGACACCTTATTTCAATGTCTAGTCTAACGCAGCATCTGTCATGCGAGCTCTTCAGTGGTTTTTGACACCTTGGTATGTATAGGCCTATGTAGCCTATTACTATTTGATACCTTCACTATACTGCACTTTTTTTATAAGGACTTTGAGACTGAACTCCAGCTATGTTTGGAATAGCATGCTAATATAGCACACTATGCTATTTCTGTAGTATATGTAGAACTGTATGTGATACTGTGCACAGGATGCATTTTTCTGTGTACAAAAGCTAATATCCATATGATCTACTGCATTACATTTGCCAAATAAAATTATACTTACATACTTAAAAGTAGGCCTAATTAAGTATCCTAAGTATACTTTGCTTCTAGTTGTGTTTACTATTTTGTATGTAATTAGTTTGACTGTAAAACATATTATAATATGTTTGCAGAGAATTAGGAAACATGCTAAGTTCACATAAGTTTCTTTGAAAACAATGGCAGTTATTCTACTTTGAAATGTGTGTTCTGTGTTGGAATGTCTGTTTTTGTTTTGGTCTGTGTGGTCCCTCCCACTGCCAGTTTACCCAATAGTATTTTGACACCCCGGGTTGCCACTTGGCGAAAAAAAAAGCATATTGTAGCCACGGAAACAAGCAAACAAACCAGGCCAGAGATAGATTCTACCCGACAGTCCCAACCTAAAAATCCTCAACATTCATCTTAAAAACTCTATGAACAAAGGCATATTAAAACGCAGATAAATCAGCTCATCAACTTACAGTGTAAGGCTCGTCACTTTCTATTGTCAATTGCGCACGTTCCTGTCCTCAATCTGGCAACCCGCGTGAACATTGAGTCTGAGGAGGAGGGGGCGGGGCAAACAACTATCGCCAATATTTTGAATTTGGACTGCAGTACCCATTTTAACTGCTAGCTGTCAATATTACATACTGCACCTTTAAAGGCCCAATATGTAAGATTTTTAGATTAAAAGATCCAAAAACCACTACACTGTAAAAATGTCAACCAATTTTCAAGGCAGTTCAGTTGCTGCCTTAAATTTTTAAGTTAAAGCAACTTAAAAGTACAAGTCATTTCAATTTAGATTACATTAAACTGACTTACAATTTTGAGTTGAATCTTGTATAACTTAAATTAAAAAGTTGAAATTGCTTAACTTATTTTGATGAGTTAAATTAACTTAAAAACATATGTTGTCATAACTTATTGATCCCATCATTTTTTACAGTGTAGAACAATGTTATATATTTTGTTGACCTGTGATCTACTTGCATGATCCCAAACGTTTCCAACAATGTTTAAATCCAGAGAAATCAGCTATTTTAACCAGTGTTACGGGCCGTATCCTTGCGTCGCCTGTCAATGTCATCATATCCGCTCTAACCTTGATTTCCGTACAAAACCATGGAAACACCAAAGACGCTTTAATATAGTATGTATTTTATTAGACAGGTGAGCAACTATTTGGATATACATTTATCAACAGAAAACTGATCATTGTTATACAGCGCAACACAGTTAGTCTTATTGTTTGAATCGCTTGTTTTCTTGATTCACCGCGAGTAACGTTTTTACCTCAGAGACAGCGGTCTTTTGTCAAGTGGCTAACATAATCAGAGAGAGCTTTCTCCATCATACAATATATTTTACTAAGTAAATGCATGTCATTTAGCAACAGTCATTTAGTCATCCTGTTTTTATTAGTATGATATTCTAATATAGATCTAGATTCCTGCAAAGTGCAACCAGTCTCTCATACCAGCCGCCGAGCGAACGCACAGAGTAATGTTAACATAACTTTCGAATATATTTAGTATGATTGTTTTAACCATGTAAAACATCACTGCGTTACCCCACATACGCAACGGAAAGAGCGGAAGTGGGGACTGCAGCATAAGCAGAATAAAAGGTTAGAGACCGGTGTTTCGCGCAGGTCTCTCTCATTAGCATTCGCTCCCAAGGGCTCTCTGCGCATCCTGCTTCATACCACGTAACATTAATAAAACTAATACATTCGCTCATTCATGAACATGATTTCTGCCCGAGTCCGTCGGATTCCTTTCCATCGGCTGGAGGTGAAGAGTTAAAACTACAACTCCCATGATTCCACGCTCATTTACAGCGTCATCAAGCTACGCCTTTGTTTTGGATAAGCGACCTCTAGCGGCGAAACTTACATACTGTGCCTTTAAATACTTTTTTTCACATAGTTTTACAAGCTGTCTTATAAACTTACATTGTTTGAAAGTATTGATTTATTAGAATGTTCCTAATTCAGAGTATGTGAATTTTTGTGTAGGCTAGTCTTCAAACCTCTTCAACTCTACTTAGAGTACAGTTATTTCGAGTATAAAAATTAATACCTAAATAAGAACATAGCAGTATACTTAAAGAAAATAATATCTAAATAGTAGGCTAAACTATAAGTATGATGTTAAGTTCACTTAAAGAAAACTTACAAGGACTTGCAGTATAAAACTAATAAACTAGTAGTTTACTGAGAGTATAGGCTACTTCAAAGTGTACTTTCATAAACTAAAAAATGTGCTACAAGTATTTGACTAGTAAACTATCGGTATACAAGTTCACTTGTAATTGCAGTACAAATGAAAAACGTAGTTGTAAACTAGTTGTGTACTCAAAGTTTACTACTATTACACTTTAATTTTTATACACTAAAATGTGGGCCAATGTAAACAATTCAATTTTCACTAGTTAAAATGATCATTCTTGATATCAGAATTTTATTTTTTTTTACTAGTAACATGGTAATTCTTGATAACAGGATATGTCTAAAAACATTAATTCTTGATACCAGCAATGACATTCTGGATCACGCACAGAAATCCAGTTCTTGATATCAAAAATTACATTTCCATATTGTTCATACCAAGCATTTGTGTTTGTAGCCTACTAGTGGAAATGTAATTCCTGATATCAAGAATGATCATTTTAACTAGGGAAAATTTAATTATTGGTATATAAAAAACCCCCATAAATGATTAAAAGTCAATTCAGCTTGACATAACCTTTTTTGACTTGTTGTTTTTAAAATAATAGGAATTATATTGGGTGCACTGTACAATATTTAGTAATTAGTAAAGGTAGCACTAGCATGTATTACTAGCTTACTGCTGTGCTGCTTTTTTTTAATTGCATAACACAAATAAAAATAACATACAACATACACATACAGAAGATCACAGTGTGTTCAATTACTATCTATTACATTCATAATAGCATCAAAGGAAACAACAGAAAGAATAAAAATAAAATAACTATACAGGGGAAAACTTACAGAAAATTCCAAAAAGAAAAGAAAATATTCAATTTTAAATAATATAATGTTAGGTTTATTATTTGTCCATTTCTGTTTGTGTATATGGTATTTTTCATACATAATTATTAAGTTAATCACCAAATGCTCCAAACTCTTATTTTTATATAACAAAAATATATCTTCACCAGATAGTTGAATCTTTAATTTTGTGAATTTAAATATTTGATATTCAATATCAATCCAAAACAATTGGGTAAATACACATTCAAAGAATAATTGTTTTATGGATTCTTCTGTTACAAAAAGACGATTTGTTTTTAAAGACATGGAGACTATTCTATTGTTTCATTGTTTCACTGGATAGATCAAATGAATAACCTTATATGTAAATAAGTTCTTTAACTTTATTGGTAAGACAGTATTTACTGGGTAAACTCCAGACCTCTTTCCATTGAATCTGTCGAGTTCACTGCTGTGCTGCTTGTCCCTCCGTTCGTCTACCACTTGCAGTGAACACTCCTCTCCACACGAGGCGCTCGTTCAGTCGCAGCTGCAGCATCTGTTCAGAGCACCGCCGAGCAAGTCGTTTTCTCGGACTTTCTGCGGACGGCGACGTTGACAACTTCAATACAGTGTGTGTTAGCCGGGAACACTCTGTGATATTAAAGTTTTACATCGATTAAAGTTAGGACAGTCTCGGGAAAATGGTCACATATTTCGGGGATGCGGCAGCGGCTGTGTGCGATAAATGAGGATTTGGATAAATAACTTGCAGACAGTTTAATGAACTCCATCCGCGCGCTTCATGTTCGGTAGGACAGGAGGAGGATCATTTAAAATTAGCCAAATCTTTCAATATTTGGAGGATATCTACATATGGAAACAGGTAGTTGAATGATAGTGGAGTTTTAGTTGAGTGTTGTGATGGGTAAAGATTATTACAGGATCCTGGGCATAGAGAAGGGCGCCACTGATGAGGAGATCAAGAAAGCCTACAGAAAACAAGCTTTACGATTTCATCCCGACAAGAACAAAGCAGCCGGAGCAGAAGATAAATTCAAAGAGATCGCCGAGGCTTATGATGTCCTGAGCGATGCCAAGAAGAAAGACATCTATGACAGATATGGAGAGGATGGTAAGAGCTGTCATTGTCCCACTATAGATTGATGGTATATATAATGAATTTTTACCGTGGTAAATTTATCCCAAAGCGGTGCCATGGCATAGATAATTAGATAGATATATAGAAGGTAGATAGATAGATGGATAGACAGACAAACAGATGATAGATAGATAGATAGATAGATAGTTAGACAGATAGATAGAAGGATGGATGGATAGGAAGACAGACAGACAGACGACAGACATATAGATAGACAGAGAGACAGGATAGATAGATAGATAGCCAGACAGACAGATAGAAGCATGGATAGATACAGTGGGGAGAACAAGTATTTGATACACTGCCGATTTTGCAGGTTTGCCCACTTACAAAGCATGTAGAGGTCTGTAATTTTTATCATAGGTACTCTTCAACTGTGAGAGACGGAATCTAAAACAAAAATCCAGAAAATCACATTGTATGATTTTTAAGTAATTAATTTGCATTTTATTGCATGACATAAGTATTTGATACATCAGAAAAGCAGAACTTAATATTTGGTACAGAAACCTTTGTTTGCAATTACAGAGATCATACGTTTCCTGTAGTTCTTGACCAGGTTTGCACACACTGCAGCAGGGATTTTGGCCCACTCCTCCATACAGACCTTCTCCAGATCCTTCAGGTTTCGGGGCTGTCGCTGGGCAATACGGACTTTCAGCTCCCTCCAAAGATTTTCTATTGGGTTCAGGTCTGGAGACTGGCTAGGCCACTCCAGGACCTTGAGATGCTTCTTACAGAGCCACTCCTTAGTTGCCCTGGCTGTGTGTTTCAGGTCGTTGTCATGCTGGAAGACCCAGCCACGACCCATCTTCAATCTTCAAACAACCCATCTTTCTTATAATTGCTCCAACAGTTGTTGCCTTCTCACCAAGCTGCTTGCCTATTGTCCTGTAGCCCATCCCAGCCTTGTGCAGGTCTACAATTTTATCCCTGATGTCCTTACACAGCTCTCTGGTCTTGGCCATTGTGGAGAGGTTGGAGTCTGTTTGGTTGAGTGTGTGGACAGGTGTCTTTTATACAGGTAACGAGTTCAAACAGGTGCAGTTAATACAGGTAATGAGTGGAGAACAGGAGGGCTTCTTTAAGAAAAACTAACAGGTCTGTGAGAGCCGGAATTCTTACTGGTTGGTAGGTGATCAAATACTTATGTCATGCAATAAAATGCAAATTAATTATTTAAAAATCATACAATGTGATTTTCTGGATTTTTGTTTTAGATTCTGTTGCTCACAGTTGAAGTGTACCTATGATAAAAAATTACAGAACTCTACATGCTTTGTAAGTAGGAAAACCTGCAAAATTGGCAGTGTATCAAATACTTGTTCTCCCACTGTAGATAGTAGGGCTGAACGATACATCGAATTTTCATCGTCATCGCGATATGAACTCGCATGATGAACACATCGCAACAGACAGCCTGACACGATGAATAAGGGAAAACAGTTTATTACATGCGCCAAGCACATGTAATAAACGTTTGACCTATCACTTTTAGCCCTGAAGACATGGTTGGCGCGTTCATGGTATTTGGCCAATCAGGTGAAGCCCCAGGAAGTGTCAGCTACGCTCAGATTGATTTGTGAGATGTCAATTTAGTTGCGACACTGTGCCGTTAGCAAATACGATGGCGGAGGAAGGAGAGAAGAGTGAGGAAAATGTGGTGGCTGACGAAGACCTTGTGGTGAAAAAGAATAGCACTTCAGCTATATGGAATTATTTTGGATTTAGGAGAGATGACACGTTACAAACACAGGTACTGTGTAAAACATGCTGAAAAATATTCAGTGGGAATAGGCTATTCAATGTTTAGGTTCTATGTTCGCAAAGAACCTATTAAAGCACTAAGACATGGGAACAGTATAGCTAACATTCACATTTGAATATTTATCGCAAGTCATATCGTCATCGCAATATTAAACAATGTTATCGCACATCGCAGCTTTTCCTCATAACGTGCAGCCCTAGTAGACAGACAGACAGACAGACAGACAGACAGACATAGATAGATAGATAGATAGATAGATAGATAGATAGATAGATAGATAGATGGACAGACAATAGATAGATGGACAGACGATAGATAGATAGATAGATAGACAGACAGACAGACAGACAGACAGACAGATAGACAGATAGATAGATAGATAGATAGATAGACAGAAGGATGGATGGATGGATGGATGGATAGACAGACAGACAGATGATAGATAGATAGCCAGACAGATAGATAGACAGACAGAGAGACAGACGATAGATAGATAAATAGAAGGATGGATAGATAGATAGATAGACAGATAGATAGATGGATGGATGGATAGACAGATATCTATAGATAGATAGATAGATAGATAGATAGATAGACAGACGATAGATAGATAGATAGATAGATAGATAGATAGATAGATAGATAAATAGATAGATAGCCAGACAGATAGATAGATAGAAGGATGGACAGACAGACAGACAGACAGATAGATAGATAGATAGATAGATAGATAGATAGATAGATAGATAGATAGATAGATAGATAGATAGATAGATAGATAGATAGCCAGACAGATAGATAGATAGATAGAAGGATGGACAGACAGACAGACAGACAGACAGACAGACAGACAGACAGACAGATAGATAGATAGACAGACAGATAGACAGACAGACAGATAAACAGATAGACAGACAGACAGACAGACAGACAGACAGACGATAGATAGATAGATAGACAGATAGACAGATAGACAGACAGACAGATAGATAGACAGACAGACAGACAGATAGACAGATAGAGAGATAGACAGACAGACAGACAGAAAGACAGACGATAGATAGAGATAGATAGATAGCCAGATAGATAGATATAAGGATGATAGACAGATAGATAGATAGATAGATAGATAGATAGACAGACAGATAGACAGATAGACAGACAGACAGACAGACAGACAGACAGACAGACAGACAGACAGATAGACAGACAGATAGACAGACAGATAGACAGAAAGACAGACGATAGATAGAGATAGATAGATAGCCAGATAGATAGATATAAGGATGATAGACAGATAGACAGATAGATGGACAGACGATAGACAGATAGATAGATAGACAGACAGACAGACAGACAGACAGACAGACAGACAGACAGACGATAGATGGATGGATGGATGGATAGACAGACAGATGATAGATAGATAGATAGACAGACAGATAGATAGATAGATAGAATGATGGATAGATAGATAGATAGATAGATAGATAGATAGATAGATAGATAGATAGATAGATAGAAAGTAGGGCTGCACGATATTGTGCACGAAAATGCGATATGTGATACCTTTTTAAATAATGCGATATTCGATATGCGAAATTATATTGCTTCAAGTGTGTAAAAGCAATTTAAATTATATTTTAAAATATTTAAAACTGAAAATGATATAACCAATATATATGTTTCACATTCTTTCTGGGAAAAGAAAGCATCACTACAACTTCTGAAAGTGACCAGCAGTGTTTTAGCATTAAAATACATTAATAAAAAGTCATTTTAACATCAATGTAAACAAACAAAAAAATTGAATGCCAGTATTTAAATACAAACAACTCTTTGCTCAACTCGGTAACAAATAGTTAAACCTAAAATTTAATATCAAGAACATCCAGGTTATGGCTGCACACTAAGAAAAATGCGGTATGCAATAATAATGATAATAATGCGGTTGAATAATGAGATATTCAATATGCGATACAATAATGCTTTAAGTGTGTAAAATAAATGTAAATTATATTTGAATTAGTACTGTTAATCGATTAAAAAAAACAACAACTAATTAATCGCACATTTTAATGAATTTTTGTATTTTTTTTTGTTAAATTGTATATTATTTATATGAATATTTTTATATTGTAATAATTTCACAGTTACAACAACTAAGACAGTATATTTTAAATATTTGTTGTAATGGCATGTTTTTATGAATGAAGGCCAGTATCACTGATACTAATACAGTTATTGATGTCTCGATGAAAATTAATTTTTTTAAACATTAATGATAGACATTCAGCATTATAGTATAATTGAAAGCTATGTCAATTTTAAAATTTATTAGGCTTTAAAAAAATAGCAACTTTTAATTTAAGTGAACTTAAAACAATCTTCACATAAACCCATTATAATAAATGTCATATTTACCTGTGGCCTTCATACCTGTTTAACAGGTAGGAAATATTTATATATAGTCCAGGGCTCGAAATTAAGCCTGTTCACGTGCTTGTCCTTCGGGCTTGTCTTTCACTTGTCCGAGTAAAAAATTTGCTTCTCCGGAAAATGTATTATTTTTTTTTTTTGTTTTGTAAATATAATTTATTCTGAAGCAAAATTCTCATTAGTGTTCAATCAGCTTTGATATATTTAAATCTGCTTATTTGTGATATTTTTACCTTTTATAAAGGGCATTTTCCCCCAATCTTATTAAATATAGGCTATGCTTCAGCTTTCCTTTTATATTCTTCAATTTGATCAATAAATTAAATTAAAATAAGACACTATAGGGCTGTTACCAATCAAATTAAATAATTTACACTGAAAAATTACTGCATTAAATAATGTTATGAGATTGTTTTAAATATTTTTTGAATATACAAATAAGAAATGTTGGAAAGAATGTTTAAACATGAAACTAAACCACCAGTTTAGTGACCAGTCAGTGACCAGTGACAGTTTAGTAGCAGGTGACCATCTTAATGAGTGAGTCATTGAGTCGATTCGTTGAAACGGCTGATTCATTCAAGAATGAGGCAGTCGTTTACAAATAGGTCATTGAATCTTTGATTCAACCGATTCATTCAAAACGCTGAATCATTCAGTAACACACTGTTGGTGTGAGATGCGTTATGGTTCTGCTGTGATCTTTGTTTGGAACTATTTTCGCTGCTGAAATAGAACAAAAACACTCAGTATTGCATCTAAAATGTAAGTGACTTAATGTTAATTAATTGTTTATGGAACTGTCATATGAAATCAGTGTCACATTTTCAATCGTGATGTATTCAGGAAAACAGCACTCTTGGTAGTGTGACGTTGCAACTGTATCATATGTTATAAATATAAAAACTCCACATTTCTAAATTTTTACTGCAGTACGTTAACTGAGTTTCTCTGTGTGAGCAGCGCACATTTGTTTCGATTTCTCCTCGAGAGGCTGCGCGACCGTCAACAGCGCAACCTTGTTACTGTCAGTTCATTATACGTTATATATTATATTATTATCCACTATCGATTGCCACTTACACTAAATGAATGCAGAATCATTCTTGCATTTTGGTGATTCCCTAGTTATTTTTTGTTATTGACGTTTTATCAGGCTACTTGTCCGGTCGGGCAAGTAAAATTCTCTTTCACTTGCACCTTCAAAAAATCCACTTGTCCTGGACAAGCGGACAAGCGTTAATGTCGAGCCCTGTAGTATATATAATATAGTATACAGAAAAAACAGATGCTGCATTAATTGCGTTAAGTATTTTTAACGCGTAAAACTGAAATGAACCGCATGCGATTTGAATATATTTAAAAACTGAAAATATAACCAACATACAACATACACCAACATACCAACATTACAATAACTGTTCTGGTTGAAGTGTAGCCTTAATGCAATTGGTCAAATCGGTGTTGTTTTGAGCAAATGAATTGCATTCCTGCTGAAAAACAAGCGTTCTAGCGCGAAAATGTTGCCTATAAATAGTGTTGCGCACCTTCTTATCAAACCCGCCACAGCAATGATCAACCTCTCCTTCATTTTGCTTGGGAACTAATGTGGACGGAACCAAAGTTTACAGTATTGCGTTCTCTGGAATCCTCTGAAGCGGAGGACTTCTACATTCTGATTGGTTGCCGCCGAACCGCGCTCATTACCTTAAAGTTGACCTGATTTCAACTCTCCTCGGCGCCCAAATCGTCCAAGACGTGCCGCGCCACTGCTCGACACAGCTCGTCGCTGGCTCACATTGAAAATTGACTTCAGGCCACTTTGACGCTCTCGCCGGCGGTGGTGTGAACGCACAGTTAGGGTTTTAAGTAGGCAAAAAAAAAAAAAAAAACACTTAGTCTTCACTGTATGAATTCAATATACACTGATTCTTATTAAAGCTACGAAAACTATTCCATCAAGAGCACTGAGTGATTTTCTCTTTGTCTTTTGTTGTTTGATTAACATTAATCACACAGACGGAAGCAGGTTTATTAGGCTGCTAGGGGTGTAACGATACACTTGTTTCACGAGTCGATACAAATCGCTATACTGAACTCACGATACGATATGTATCGTGATATTTTAAGCCAAAATAAAGAAGAGAGGTCTTTTTTATTTTCAGGACCCAGAAATATTCCCCCATTGCATTATTATACATTATATTCAACATTAAATATAGTCGTTTAATGTAGTAATGTCACTGAAACTCCGTAAACTTTTTTTTTTTCCCTCACGCAGTCCTCGCGCTTTCAATGCAGGCATTGGATCTCTTAAGCCGTGCACACACAGACTCTCCCGGTGCTCGAAATGTCCCGCTTCTCCCGCTATTAAAGCACTATACATATAAGGATATAAGAAAACCATCTAAAATGCTTTGAATAATCGTACTACTATAACTAAATGTGATCGGGTGATTTAAATGATGTTTGCGCTTTGACTTTGAGGAGTTTCATTCTGGCAGCTTGTGTGCTTCAGATGATCAGTGCAATCAGTTACATTTCTAATCGCAAGAAAGCGTGTCAAAATGATTATTCCCAAATGTTTGGCTCATCCAAAAATGTAAATTCTGCATTTACTCTCATGTTGTTTTCGCACGTCACGCAAGAATTTGAACGTCCGTGTTTACAGTATGCGCGTCGTTGTAAATCTGTTCATCATATAAAGCCATTGTGTCTCTTCAGAAGACTTGGATTTGGATTAGACCACTCGATTTATTATTTTTACGCTGCCTTTATGACATTTTTTGGATCTTTTAAGTTTTAGAGGAATGGACTTTAAATGGAGGGACAGAAATCTCTCAGAAAAAATATCTTCATTTGTGTTTGGAAGTTAAACGAAACGACATGAGGGTGAGTACATGATGACAGAATTGACATTTTTGGGTAAATTATGCCTTATAAATACAGCAAGTTGAGCCAACTCTATATCGCAACTCTATATAACAACTCTATATCGCGAATCATATCGTTTACATCAACGAGACATATCGTCGCATTTTTATATCGCGATATATCGATTAACGATGTTTCGTTACACCCCTATAGGCTGCCGTCACTTTAAGAGCTGCACGGATCCAATATATTGATACACATGCACTTTTTTTCTCAACTGTTTACTCCACTCAAGACATAACCGACTGTTTACGTGAATACTCACCAAGCATTTTGACATAACTTTGTATGTATTTGGCCATATAAGCTGCGGAAGAGAACTGAATTCGGGATCAGGTCCTGTCTGAGTGGCAGCTTTCTGTGAGCATGATTACTTCGCTTATTGCGCCTAATTACATTAAGCATGTCACGTATGTAACAGTCATGTGTCCAGACTAAAACTTGGACTTTTCCACTTTTACAATCTTTGAGTATTATAATCATGCATATCGCAAGCCATTGCTACATTTCGATAATTTCGATATATCGTGCAGCCCTTCTTTTGGCCAAATTTAGTTTGAACTGACGTCACACACTTTTGTTGTTTGATTTTACTCTAAAGTATATCGGGGCCTTAAGTGTTGCATGTATGGACTAAGTGAGCACCCTCAGTAGTGCATACAGTTAAGATTTAGCTTCTCTGATGACCTTTGGTGACCGTTTGAGTTTTCTCTGAATGCTGCAAACACAGGAGCATGTAGTGTGGAATCGGCGAGGGACTTTATGAAACCTGCTCTGATCTCCAGATTAAGAATTCAAACTGTACAGTGTGACTGGATCATTCCTGTGAGCTGGTTCTGCTCTTTCTATATATGCTGTTTCTTATATTTCCCTCAATGTCGACTTGCTCTTTTCCACAAACATCATTTCCTTTTTCCGCAGGGCTTAAAGGACATGCCGGAGGCGGCACCAACGGCCCTAGCTATACTTTTCACGGTGATCCTCACGCCATGTTTGCAGAGTTCTTTGGTGGCCGTAGCCCGTTTGATCAGTTTTTTGCATCCGCTGGCGGTGTAGATGATGATATGGACATTGACGACCCCTTTGCGGCCTTCGGAATGGGAGGAATGGGCGGCTTTCCCAGATCCTTCAAGTCTCGGGCAGGCGGTGCGCACAGGGCCCGAGAAAAGAAGAAAGATCCGCCAGTAGTGCACGAGCTCAAGGTGAGCCTGGAAGAAGTGTTCTCTGGTTGCACCAAGAAGATGAAGATCTCTCGCAAGAGGCTGAACCCAGACGGCTGCACCATGCGCAACGAAGACAAGATCCTCACCGTGGACATCAAACGTGGCTGGAAGGAGGGGACCAAGATTACCTTTCCCAAAGAGGGAGACGAGACGCCGACCAACATTCCTGCCGACATCGTGTTTGTGGTTAAGGACAAGATTCACCCTGTTTTTCGGAGGGATGGCTCTGACATTATCTACCCTGCAAAGATATCCCTCCGAGAGGTGAGTGTCTAGTGTCTGCTGCTGAGATAAAGTTACTTAACTTCCAGTAATACACACCAGTGAACTTCTGTTAAGCTTATCAAATGTGTTCGAGTATAGTAGAAAGATTTATTAACTCATATTTTAAAAGCAGAATTATTTACTAGAATTCCGAGTAAATAATTTTTTATGTAAAACTAAAGTAACATCATTTTTTTTGTGCTTGCGACTTAATTTTTTTTTTTTTTTTTTTTTTTTGAAAACCCCAGGTTTGCTTTTTTGTAGGGTGCACAATATGGCCAAAAAAATATTATTTATCAATATGACTATGATTATAATAATTATAATACGTTATTATTATTATTATTACTAAATAAGAATATTAAACAAAATAAATATTACAATTATAATATTTCACTGTAAAATAAAAAATTGAGCATTTAAGGAAAATAATACAACAGAAATAATAGTAATTTTATGTTACAGTAAAACTGTAAAATTAACCCTTAAATGCATGAATGTTTCGCAAATCATTTTTACATATTAGGGTCTTTTGCGACCCGTATCTATATCTAACACGGATGGATCTCTACCTGTCGCGATAATATAAAACTCTCCTGATACTAGAGTAACAATTACAGAAGAATAAAATAAAGCATATTTTGTTACCTTTTGGAGCTTGGAAGGGTTCGGTTTGAGCAGATGTTTTATAACATCATCACTGTCCTCGACAGAGCTTATTTCCCAGTACATTCAGCATCTGCCTCATATTCGCAATCTCAAACATACTCTCAAAACTATCATTTTCAACCTCTTCAAAATCCAATATTTTGATCTCTGACAGCTTCTTCACCAGATCCACCATCAAGTGACAGTGACACTAATGTTTGATTGCTCTGCAGTAAATCGCTGAGCCATTTCAAGTTTTGCTGATGATACTTCCTATTCTTTTGTTTTCTGCCTGCGGTAACTATGAGTGAAACGTCACTTCATCATTGAGTATCAGACATTGCCACCTTGTGGAATAAAGGTGAATTGCACTTATTCAGTCATCAAAGACTCAATTATTGTTGTGCAGAAAAAAATATACTTACACTGTTACACACCTCGGGTCATTTGCGACCCTATACAATTTTTCAAAAAATGAACTGGAAAACGCATCTCTTTTATCATTTTTCTATTCTTGTTATATTGTTTATAATGAATTGATTGAGGAATGCTAAGAAGGTTGATGTCTAACTTTAAAAAATGAATGAGGAGGAGGGTAACGAATGACGTCCCGGGTCACTAAAGACCTGAGGTTAATTACAACACCAATATTTGTCTGTCTTAATTTCTTCATTTTCAAACGTTAAACAGTTTAACAGTTAAAGTTGGCATGAAACGGAAGTCGCGATTGTCTTGTGTATCCAAGTGAAACAGTTTCTGGGATGAGAAAAATGTAGGGCAGGAATTCAGGAATTGATTGGATGGTAGGAAGTTGGGTGTTGCTAACTAAACGGAGGCAGATCTGATTGGCAGTTTGCAGTCAGATGTGGAGGTTATTTAGTCCCACCCTCCGCTGAGACACACATCATGAAGAGAACAGACGCTGTTTCGAGGAGGGGAGGTTAACGTTTTTGATTAAAGATTACGAGTGCACATGAATTAAAAAAAAAATATTGATGTGCATGGATAAATAATTTATAATAAACATTGCAAAATTCTGTAAAAAATAAGAATCGTCCATTTTGATTTCATGGTGAAATTATTTTATGTTTTATTTTTGTGGAAAACTGCAGGAAGACTTGAAAGCTTCTCTTTTTTTTTCACCAGGCCGCTGGCGCCCTCTGCAGGCATTTGTTATAATACATAATGTACATAAGATGATTGTCTATATTATGTAATTTAACAGTGTTGTTCAATACAACCATACGAGTACTTGATTTTGATACATTATTTGAACCAAATATTATTGTGTAAAATATACTATTTTAAAGGCTATTGTTTGCTTAGGTCTACTTTTATTACCACAAAAAATATCCAATTACTTGATTACAAAATAATCAACCGATTATAATTGGTAGTGACAGCCCTAGAATGAACTATGATAGCATTTATTAATCTAGGATAATGTTCATTTCTACACATTACTTAACATTTCAGGTTAATGTATTGTAAATAAATGACACAAAAAGTAGATTTTAAAGAAGAGGAGTACAGGCAAAAGTTCATCTTGTTTCTCTTTGTCTTTTCTTTTCTCACTCTCTCCAGGCTCTATGCGGCTGCACCATCAGCGCTCCCACCTTGGACGGCAGAACTGTCACAGTGACATCACGTGATGTCATCAAGCCTGGTATGAAGAAGAGGATAGTGGGAGAAGGACTGCCTCTGTCCAAATGTCCTGAAAAGAGAGGAGACATGGTTCTGGAGTTCTTAGTGAAATTTCCGGACAAGTTGGGACCGAGTGCTCGTGAAGCTCTGGTTCAGATCCTACCCCCTTGATCACTGCGACCTCTGGAGGAGAGACTCCCTGATCACATCGTGTGATCGGGCCCTTTTGATTTCATAGATATTATTGCACCTGAAAGCATCAGTGATAAATGTACAAGTAAGCCAAGTTCAGAGAAACACAATAGAGCTCCAGTATATTATTTATATCCCCTTACTTGTATCGCAATGCACTTTTACAAAACACTGTGAAATGTTTCCGAAGTAATTTAGTGACTTTCACACATTTTGCAGTACCTAAGAGTAAATGCTCCGTCATCCTCCTGTTTACTTCTTCAGGTTTCTTTCCCCTTGAATCTGTGTTTATATTTTCTTTTATTAAAAATTGATTCCAATTTTAGACTCTGAGCAGTAAACATTTCAAGAAACCATGACCTCTGAACATTATGGTTTTATAAATTTTTTAAGAGCCTCAAATAGTAATTATAAAACTGTGTGTGTGTGATTGTGACTGTGGGTGTGAAATCCCAATGGCGGGGCTGCTGGGAGTTTTGGATAGCGTGGACCCAACAGATTCACAATGGCTCATGAGCATTTTCACTGTGCTTCCAGAGCATGTTAAGGATTTGGGGGTGTGCGATATACGTCGTCTACGATAATATCGTATCTGACATTATTGTGGATGTTCCTCACTTTGCAAAAACCAAACAAAAACACGTCTAGAAATTCCAAAATTCCACTGTATGAGTATTAGTCTTTTAGGCTATATATCATATAATGATATAGTTAAGCGATCACACAAAGAGTGCCGTTCCCCCCAAATATCAGCATGTTTGCAAATGCGATATTGATTTTATATAACAGTTTAATAGACACAATATTGTCTGTTTTGCTCCATTTCCCCAACGAAAATAGTTACAAGCAAAGCCACAGCAGAACTGTTTTGCATCTCTGAGCAACATACGGCAGTGTTTCGTTACTGAATGAATTGGTCCATTTGAACGAATCGGTTGAATTAATGACTCAATGATTCGCTTATTAACAGTGACTTGCCACCACCTACTGGCGGGTTTAGGTTCATATTTAAAGTATCTTTTCCATTTTAAAATCACTTCATATTTCATCAATGTTTTTTTTTTTTTAAAACATCAAAACATTATTTATGCATTTTTGTGCATTAAGCTTCTGTGTTTCCTCTGCATTGCAAAAATGGAATTTATTTCATTTGATTGGTAACAGCCCTATAGTGTATTAATCTAATTGAATTTATTGATTAAATATAATAATTTTACATAATAAATGATGTATAAGCTACATTTATTAAGGTAAAAAATGTTTTTCAGTCTGGTTCTCATGAGAGCACCTGGAGATTCGATTTCGTGCTCACACTGCACATAGTGTGACCCATTAAATTTAGCTATAAAAAATAAAATAATTAATAATTGCACTTTTAGTTATTTTTTTTTTTTAAATAAAATAATAAATAAATTGTCATAATACTATTATATTTTAAAATGAAAAAGGCACTTATAGCACACTTAAAAATGCAATGCTAATATTTACAATTCATTTTTTTTTTCCTTTTTTATTTTTATATGAATTTTCAAATCTAAAATTAGCAATCTTTTATTTTGGCAGGTTTCCAGGAAGTAAGCCGGTTTTTAGCTCTGCCAACTGAAGCGCGCGAGTGAATGTCACAGCTTTGTGTTTTGCTCAGTATTACAGTTAGTGGATCAAAAACGGTGATTGGGCATTAACAGCTGTCAACCATGTCGCATACGCGAATGAGTGGTCTGAACTTATTTACGCAGTGCATTTTTTTATTTTATTTTTATTTCTATGCACCACTTATATGCACCCTGTTTATAAAGGTAAAAATAATTAATTTCTGTCACTACTGCGAACTAATTACCACACAAAATATGAAAAATTACAAAAACTTTAGTAGTCAGCTGTCAGGGTACCAGCAGAAAAACACTCATCTAATATCACCTGGTCATTGTTATTGACAAAATCCAAGAAAATATCGAGATATTATTTTTTGTCAATATCGCACACCCCTAGTGCGGTCACGTTTACCAGTGCTCGACAACATTTTCAAGGGTGAAAATCCAGTCATTCCAATAAAAATTAGAATGGGAGTTTTGCATTAGGGCAATTTCGCTCATGTTCATGTTGGTCACGCGCATTTACCGCTATTAACAATGGACCTTTTTCACATGAAACTTCACTAATGTGACCGCACCTTTAAAGTGTAGTCACATTTACGAAATTTAGGCGTAATTTTGTGGGCAGAAAGTCAATAGTGTAGTGACGTATGAAGCGTATCTCAGAAAGAAGTTACTTTTAAACCAAGCAGCTTTCTGTTGGTCAATGCCATAGACTGAAAATCCACCATCTCCACTTCCATCCACTAGAAAAATGAAGCCAAAATGTCTCAGAAATGACCGTTGACATCTTGCACTGATGATGTCATTTGGAGCCAGTGTCTGCTTAGTAGGGATCGAGAGGTGGAGCCACAGTATCAAGGTCCCGCCTAGTCTCAGCCTCAGACGTTGCGCCCACGGACTGTTGGCTGAACGTCTGATGCGTATGGCACACTTATCTGGAAACACTTCAGGAGTTTCGAAGTCGTCATCTGATTGGTTGAATTCTATACAGATGTCCGCGAGACGTGTGTTGCGTTCTTTAACCGTCCGCCTGGAAACAATTGCCGTGACGCCAAACTCCCTCGTTGAAGAAGAACGCCGTCGTGTTTACAACTGTGACAATAAGCGCTTACCAGGATCAACTAAACACTGGGTTTTCAAAATTATGTGAAGTTCGCGGCTCCACTGTTGTAGTAAACTTGCACAACGTTCTTGAATGAATAATTTATAGATGCACGGCGGTCTGTTATTGCAGGGACATCGACTTTACATTTTCACACCCCTAAACATGACGTGGAACAAAACACTCTGTGATTGGTTGTGTTACATGTCAGTCAAACGTCCTGTTGGGCGGTGCTTGGCCAATGAAAGCTGCGATGGAGTCCAGACCTTCTGCCGTCAGTCTGAAGGTCTGGCTATGCGAGACTAGGTCCCGCCCATACTCGCTTCTCCGCAGACTCAATCGCAAGCACAGCTGTCAGTCATGACAGTTTTTATAGTATCAAATAACTAATTAAAACCAAACTTATTAGAAAAGCGAACACTTGAACATACATCAGCATAAGAACTACCTAAAATTACAGAAACCATCTGTGGAAAGTGTAATTGGATATTTTTTAGTTGGCTCTTGTCCCATTCGATCACATGGAAAGGGTGGTGTTTATGACCTATGCTTCAGGATTTGTGCGGCACACTTGGTCAAGGCAGCGAATTTGAACCAATTTGAACCCGTTGCGAAATCTGCGTGGGGAAATCTTTTGCTCTCACGCAATTGTATGGATTCCTATTGGAATGTCTCAATTTCATTCGTGAAGATTCACTGTGATTCGCTTCGCACCTTTACTATGCAGACAACACTCACTTTCTCCTGCTAGGAGTGACCCATGAAGGGTTACCATGATCTTCATGTCACCACTGTGACCTTGAGCACTTAATTGTTCCATTGAAACCATCTCTAATTATTTTTTGGTTGTTTTTGTTGCTGTATTTGTTTGTTTCAGGTTTAAAAATGGCTGAATGTAGCATTAATTATCTGATAGTGAGTAATATTTTGGAAAGTATTGGGTGAAACTTTTTGCGGCTAGTGGTGCAAAAATGACACTTAGTTTTCTACATTTTTATTTGCTAATCGGTATTCATTTGTGTGAATTGACAGTTATAAAACGCTATAAAACATTAATTACAATTTAAACCACCTGTTGCTTGAAAATCATATTCTTTCATGGCCCTGGAAACACAGCATGTGCATATTTTTAGAGTCATATATTTATGCCGTTCTTGTAATACACTTGTTGATATGATGTACAGTGATGAGATGGTGACGATTTTATAGATCATATTGGATATTGCATCTAAGAACTGCAATTTGACACAAGTAATTTTTTTAAAGAAATGACGGTATTTGTGCCAAGACGAGGACACACATACACACAGTTTAAAGTACCTCACACATTAAAGTTATGAAATATGTTTTTCTGTAAAAATACGTTATATTGTTGTTTTTTTTAGTGGCATGCCTGACAACCCTTTATCATATGCGTAACTGTTTTTATTTCATGCAATTAAAGGCTTTACTTTATCCATGATCAAGTATTGGAAAATGTATTATGTTTTCCTAGTTCTCCTCTGCTCTAAAGTATTTAAAGGACCCGTTTACTCCATGAACGATGACTATTAGCATCCACACTAATGTCCTGTTTATTATAAATTTGCGCTGCAGTTTTCTTGTCTTTCACTTTAAATGCTCGTGCCCTTGAAAGTCTGGTGGATTTTGACCCTATGATTGTGACTGATTGTCATTAGGCTTGATCAACTCAAGCGGCAACCTCCCCCAGTTTCTCTTGAAGCCAATACGGAAGTGACTTAAAGGCCACTAGGGACAGGCTCCAAAAGGGAGCAGAATCTCATTGAGCTCCATGTTAAAATGCCCAACTTTACAGCAGAAAAAAAACATGTTTACAGCCTGGTACAAAAAGTGTTTTTTGTCTGTACAGCTAATTTTGCCCTTCATGACTGTGAGGGGGGTGAATTCTTTTATAAACTCATTCGTTTAAATTATATTAATTATGGATGCACCGATAGGATTTTTTGGGGCCGATACCGATACCGATTTTAACAAACAATTATTAGCCGATACCGATAATGATATTTGTCACTTGCCCTCTTAATTGAAATTTTGTCATTAAAATAGAGTGCTTTGATCATGTTTTAAATCAGAAAAGTTAAAAAAAAAAAAAAAAAAACAACATTAACTTATAGCCTACTAGCTAGTTTATTGCTGCATTATCAAATAATTTCTAATGAACATAGACTGGATCCATTTAACATTCAGAAGGTCAACATATATAAATACAACAGAACAACATACAGTGGGGAGAACAAGTATTTGATACACTGCCAATTTTGCAGGTTTGCCCACTCACAAAGCATGTAGAAGTCTGTAATTTTTATCATAGGTACTCTTCAACTGTGAGTGACGGAATCTAAAACAAAAATCCAGAAAATCACATTGTATGATTTTTAAGTAATTAATTTGCATTTTATTGCATGACATAAGTATTTGATACATCAGAAAAGCAGAATTTAAACCTTTGTTTGCAATTACAGAGATCATACATTTCCTGTAGTTCTTGACCAGGTTTGCACACACTGCAGCAGGGATTTTGGCCCACTCCTCCATACAGACCTTCTCCAGATCCTTCAGGTTTCAGGGCTGTCGCTGGGCAATATGGACTTTCAGCTCCCTCCAAAGATTTTCTATTGGGTTCAGGTCTGGAGACTGGCATGGCCAGTCCAGGACCTTGAGATGCTTCTTACGGAGCCACTCCTTAGTTGCCCTGGCTGTGTGTTTCGGGTCGTTGTCATGCTGGAAGACCCAGCCACGACCCATCTTCAATGCTCTTACTGAGGGAAGGAGGTTGTTGGCCAAGATCTCGTGATACATGGCCCCATCCATCCTCCCCTCAATACGGTGCAGTCGTCCTGTCCCCTTTGCAGAAAAGCATCCCCAAAGAATGATGTTTCCACCTCCATGCTTCACGGTTGGGATGGTGTTCTTGGGGTTGTACTTCTTCCTCCAAACACGGCGAGTGGAGTTTAGACCAAAAAGCTCTATTTTTGTCTCATCAGACCACATGACCTTCTCCCATTCCTCCTCTGGATCATCCAGATGGTCATTGGCAAACTTCAGACGGGCCTGGACATGCACTGGCTTGAGCAGGGGGACCTTGCGTGCGCTGCAGGATTTTAATCCATGACGGCGTAGTGTGTTACTAATGGTTTTCTTTGAGACTGTGGTCCCAGCTCTCTTCAGGTCATTGACCAGGTCCTGCCGTGTAGTTCTGGGCTGATCCCTCACCTTCCTCATGATCATTGATGCCCCACGAGGTGAGATCTTGCATGGTGCCCCAGACCGAGGGAGATTGACCGTCATCTTGAACTTCTTCCATTTTCTAATAATTGTGCCAACAGTTGTTGTCTTCTCACCAAGCTGCTTGCCTATTGTCCTGTAGCCCATCCCAGCCTTGTGCAGGTCTACAATTTTATCCCTGATATCCTTACACAGCTCTCTGGTCTTGGCCATTGTGGAGAGGTTGGAATCTGTTTGATTGAGTGTGTGGACAGGTGTCTTTTATACAGGTAAGGAGTTCAAACAGGTGCAGTTAATACAGGTAATGAGTGGAGAACAGGAGGGCTTCTTAAAGAAAAACTAACAGGTCTGTGAGAGCTGGAATTCTTACTGGTTGGTAGATGATCGAATACTTATGTCATGCAATAAAATGAAAATTAATTATTAAAAAAATCATACAATGTGATTTTCTGGATTTTTGTTTTAGATTCCGTCTCTCACAGTTGAAGTGTACCTATGATAAAAATTACAGACCTCTACATGCTTTGTAAGTAGGAAAACCTGCAAAATCGGCAGTGTATCAAATACTTGTTCTCCCCACTGTACATATGAAATAAACAGTGCTTTTTAAGTAGGTTTAATGTTAAATAACACTGCATATTCTTCACTGTATAAATTAAATACATATATTATTACATTGAGACGTAGCTAAATTCTACTGTACAACATTAATCCTGTCACAATTACTTTGTTAAACTGAGCTTTTATTTTGACGGGTTGCCGTGAAGACCTTCGAGTTCCTGTGTGTGTGTTTATAATATGACGATAGATTTTGTCGAATGAAACGGTAAAATGCTCATGAAGTGACCGGAGATGCATTCATATATTGAGGTGGCAGAGGCTGAAAAACACAGCGAGTTTCAGTGTAAATGAAACCGCACGTCTGCGCCATTCATTCACACAGAGACAGAAACATGCAGGATTCATATTTAAACAGTCTTTTTGCGGCTTAATATTCACAGACACTAGTATATATCGCAATTTAATTGAAGTGTACTGACCTGCGTTTTATTTATTCATCAAAACTTTGACAAATTCCGTGACATTCCGTGTTATGCAGTAAATTCCGTCTGCGTTTTCCGCATCGCGGAAATGAATCCTTATGAAAGTTATTTAGTCGAGTAGTGAGCGATTCTTTTGTTGTTTGATTAATATCAAATAACTAACTAAAACCAAACTTGAACTAACATCAGCGTAATAAAAACTACCTAAAATAACAGAAACCATCTTTGGAAAAAATTGATTTGAAGTGTAATTTGATTTAGTTTGTCTCACGTCCCATTAGATAACATGGAGGGGGCAGCTGTTTATGACCTGTACTGGGACCAACCACCTGGGTGCGATCAAGACGTTTTGGCTTCACTTTTCAGGACTCATGTGGCACGCTTGATGCAAACACAGCGCGAGCGTCACTATAGGAAGCAGAAAGTGTCCAACTTCGTGTCTCTGTTTTCAGCTCCTCCCCGCCTGCACGCGGCAACTCTCGCTGATTGGTTACATCCAGCCGCAGTCGATGTCGAACACACCTATCGTGTTGTTATCAGGGTTGCCAGTTGGGGGGGGGCAGGTTCCAAACCAATTGGGCTTCTTTTGATCGGGTTGGACCCAAGCGGCAACCTCCCGCGGTCTCTCTTGAAGCCAATACGGAAGTGACTTAAAGGGTCATGAAACCCTAAACCAAATTTTCTGAGATTTTAACAGAGGTATGTGTGTTGAACATCATTGAACACAATGTTAGCATCTGTTAGATTTAATTGAAGGGTGAAACTGGTTAATTCTTAGGTTTTTTCCCCTATTTTCTTCTTCCGGGTTAAAAAACTACATCGTGTCCATGTCACAGGTTGTGACGCGCCAGCGCACTATAATACTTCGATGACGCGTCGGTGTCTCATTATTTTTAATGAGACTGAGTTTTCTTATCCTATGAGAAGACACCGTCTCTTAATTATTCATGACAGCACTTGGTTCTTTCCAATGACAGAAGTGTCAGTCTGTGAGTTCGCGTAGCCTAGTAGATGAGAGAGGCGTTCATGGTCATGGGTCGTAAGTGTTTGTTTTCTTGGTGTAAAAGTTCGGGTGTGTTGCATGTCTTTCCCCGCGATGCTACCAGGGCTAGGCTCTGGCTGCGGGCGGTTGGTTGGCCATCAACTACCGACACATCGAAGCTGTTTGTGTGTAGCAAGCATTTTTTCGAGAGAGAGCTACGAGAACTGGAGACAGGTGGACTTCGGCCTTGTTCAGCAACGCATTTTGCGTCTTGACGGTGATGCTGTACCAAGTCCGGAGGATTAGTTAGCTACCATTCTGAAACATCTCCCATCCGCGCTGCCTCCGGTTCGACCGTGTTTTCCTCCATAGTCACAGCAGGGGCTAATTCAAATAGATAGGGCAGAGGACCTGCTCCGCTATCCAATGTGTCTTCATTTAGCCCTGGGGATTCAGGAGGAGAGAAGTCCTCCACCTCAGCAGAGCCCTACGTACTGCTATCACCGCAAACTTCACTGTCACTGTCTATTTTTATTATGGGTGTTCTGTGGGGCGCGTAGATCTAGGCTACGTACGGAACGTTATTATTTTCAAAATATATGCATTTATAGTGTGTATATAAACATAATTATATATTTATAATGACAATAATAATTGTGTATGTGCATTTCTGTTTTAAACAGAATTACGATTAATCTAATATATGTAGCAGGGCGCATTGTTACTTTTAAAAGGGCAAATGTAGGATTGAAAATAATCAAAGATATTTGATATTTGAAATTGAACAAAGACATTTGCTTCACTGTTTTCAACCCCCATCTTTCTTATCAGAAGGGCCATTTGGAATTCCTAAAGACAATGAGATGCTGAAGGCCTGTAGGCCAAAATGTGTCACACCTTTAGTACAGTGGGGGAAGTTTGGTCTGATTGGTCAGTTTGAATATCTCACATTAGGGTTTCAGTCACATGGTCAAGGAACAGATAAAAAGAAGATGTAACTGTTGCTCTGGGCTTCTTTTATTTCTCTCTCTCTCTTGATTCTCTGGCTCTCTCTCTTCTTGGGGGCCTTCTCTTTGGCTCTTCTCTTTGGCTCTTCTTTTCTTTGCTCTCTTCTTCTCTTTGTCTCTTTCTCTCTCTCTCCCTCTCTCTCACTTTCTATCCCTCAGGTAACATTCTATTCATGCTGGGTACGATAAATGGTATACGTTTTATCATCACATACATCTATTTTGAAACTATTTTAAGTGTAACCATAACCAGATTTTGTCATTAAATCCTTTCTATTACAAATGATGTGCTAACTAGTTTTGATTTGGTATTAACTTTGAAGTGCTATTGCAATACAATATAGTCACATTCTAGCAACGCTCTCCCACATATTTTGCTATTGTAACTGCGCTTATTTCCGTCGTTGGTATAAGTTGCAGTGGGTGGTAAAGACGAGAAATGTACAGTTTTCTACCATCTTGCTGATAACGTTTCTTTAGTCATTCGGCAACCCTGCAGCCAGAACCACTGTAGGTGACCCATCCTTACACAAACATACGGTTGTCAGTTGATTTTATTGGACTTTAATTTTGCCAGCTTTAAAAATCCTGCATTTCTTTACGTTTTACCCCTTATTTTTAGTGAGAGTTGGCATGGGCCACTGACAGATGACAGTTGCTCGCCCCCCTCTTTCTCCCCTGCCTTGCTCTGCCACACCCACTCCCCTCTTCTCACGGCCATCCATGCCCATTTAAGTTGCGTTTTTCAAAAAGATTGTGAGGTGGACTTGAGCTGAAAGAGGGGGGGTTTCATGACCCTTTAAACTGCAATTCATCGACTGGCTGCTAGAGACCGGCTCCAAAAGGGAGCAGAATCTCATTGAGCCCCATGTTAAAATTTGCTTTACAGCAGAAAAAAAACATGTTTACAGCCTGGTACAAATTGTGGTTTTGGTCTGTACAGCTAATTTTGCCCTTCATGACAACTGTGAGGGGGGTGAATTTTTTTTATAACTCATTCGTTTACATTCTATAAAGCCTTAAAGTTCTGCATAATTAAGGGCGTGGCTACTTTGCGTGACAGGTGGATTGCCGTTTGTCTGCTGTCTGTTAGTCACACATCACCTCAGCTCCAGCCACGTCCCGCCTCTTTGCCCATCCAGGAGTGACATGCGGTGACACGCTGCCAAGATGGCAACGGCTGACTTTACGCTTCAAAACTGCTCTTCAAAAACCTACGGGTGACGGCACGGACACTACGTCCATATATTTTTACAGTCTATGGTTGGACTGGAGAAAAATATGGAAGCATCTTTCCACCACAGAATAAAACTATTTAAAAGATAGAGACTTTTTTTTTCTCACAATTGCGAGTTTTTTATATATATATATATACACTCACCTAAAGGATTATTAGGAACACCTGTTCAATTTCTCATTAATGCAATTATCTAATCAACCAATCACATGGCAGTTGCTTCAATGCATTTAGGGGTGTGGTCCTGGTCAAGACAATCTCCTGAACTCCAAACTGAATGTCAGAATGGGAAAGAAAGGTGATTTAAGCAATTTTGAGCGTGGCATGGTTGTTGGTGCCAGACGGGCCGGTCTGAGTATTTCACAATCTGCTCAGTTACTGGGATTTTCACGCACAACCATTTCTAGAGTTTACAAAGAATGGTGTGAAAAGGGAAAAACATCCAGTATGCGGCAGTCCTGTGGGCGAAAATGCCTTGTTGATGCTAGAGGTCAGAGGAGAATGGGCCGACTGATTCAAGCTGATAGAAGAGCAACTTTGACTGAAATAACCACTCGTTACAACCGAGGTATGCAGCAAAGCATTTGTGAAGCCACAACACGCACAACCTTGAGGTGGATGGGCTACAACAGCAGAAGACCCCACCGGGTACCACTCATCTCCACTACAAATAGGAAAAAGAGGCTACAATTTGCACGAGCTCACCAAAATTGGACAGTTGAAGACTGGAAAAATGTTGCCTGGTCTGATGAGTCTCGATTTCTGTTGAGACATTCAGATGGTAGAGTCAGAATTTGGCGTAAACAGAATGAGAACATGGATCCATCATGCCTTGTTACCACTGTGCAGGCTGGTGGTGGTGGTGTAATGGTGTGGGGGATGTTTTCTTGGCACACTTTAGGCCCCTTAGTGCCAATTGGGCATCGTTTAAATGCCACGGCCTACCTGAGCATTGTTTCTGACCATGTCCATCCCTTTATGACCACCATGTACCCATCCTCTGATGGCTACTTCCAGCAGGATAATGCACCATGTCACAAAGCTCGAATCATTTCAAATTGGTTTCTTGAACATGACAATGAGTTCACTGTACTAAAATGGCCCCCACAGTCACCAGATCTCAACCCAATAGAGGATCTTTGGGATGTGGTGGAACGGGAGCTTCGTGCCCTGGATGTGCATCCCACAAATCTCCATCAACTGCAAGATGCTATCCTATCAATATGGGCCAACATTTCTAAAGAATGCTTTCAGCACCTTGTTGAATCAATGCCACGTAGAATTAAGGCAGTTCTGAAGGCGAAAGGGGGTCAAACACAGTATTAGTATGGTGTTCCTAATAATCCTTTAGGTGAGTGTACATACATACATACATATGTATGTATGTGTATGATGTATATATGTATATGTATATATGATCAGAATTGCAAATTATAAAGTCAGAATTGTGAGATATAAACTCACAACTCGTCTGACTTTAAAAAAAAGGTCAGAATTGCGAGTTATAAAGACCTTTGCCTCAAAATATATTCAAAAATTTTGGCGATTCTCGTTTGCTACTTAAATCTACAATATTAAAAAAAAAAAAAATTCAAATATTAGATCAAATTAGCACAGAATCAACTTTGCGCTGCTGCCTGCAATCGCATCAAGGATCAGCCAAATTTCCATGTGCATCTTGAAAAGTGGAAAATCAAAGGCGCCCAAAAGTGGGTGTTTCTAAATTTGTGGGTGTTTATAAATCATGCAATGAAAATTATGCCCTTCACCCGACCCATGGGCAAATCAGGTAACACGGTCGAAAACGCCCCTTTGTTTATGGCCTTGCCCACTGATCTGGTAACTCCTGCAGAGACCTATACTTGCCTGACTAACAATATATTAGTCCCGCTTATATATCCTTTCCCACCCACTTTAAAACAAAGTTATGCCACAATTCACCAAGAAACCTCCTAAGGGCTGAAACAGTTGCTTGTGAACTTCATTTCCTTGACGACTCACTCACACCCAGCTGCATGTCAGCCACCGGCGAAAACCCTTCATTTACATTTTTAAATTGCATATTGCATAAATCAAGCAGATTAAGTTTTCACTTGGTATCTAAATTATTCTTTTACTGTCGTTTAATTATTCATAATTTGCTACGTTTTATCATTTTAAACGTTCGCTTCATATTTCCACAAATATGTTAGTAAAATTATATAGAATTGTAATAACTGTGTAATGTTGATACCATTAATGAGGTTATCAAATATTATCATTTTGTCATAATTTGCTCACCCTCATGTTGTCCCAAACCTGTGTGACTATGGAACCCAAAGTAAGTATATATAGTCGAATGGCTATGGTTATTTTTTCTCTCCAGTATTATGTAGCACAGGGGTTTTCAAACTTTATGATGCCAAGGACCCCCAAATATGATGAACCTTTTATGAGGGACCCCCTTCCTAAAATCCATCTATATATTATGTATAGAAAAAAACATTTAAATTGTTAGATAAATAGTAAGTGTGACATTATAAATACAACATAAGTTTGTTTCCAAACTTAAATTGGCTATACTTAATGTTGGATGTATAAACCTGAAGAAGAACATTTTCAATTAAAAATTATTTGTATAAGCAACTTTCACAATAAATGTAAGCAGCTTACATACTGCATTAAGAATACTGCCTTACAACCCCAGTGAGCAAGACAAAGGGGACTATAGTGAGAAAAACTCACTAGAAAGATACAAAGCAAACATATACAATTCTGGAAAGTATGTATATAGCAAGAAAGGAGAGAAATATTTAGAACTGAAAATGTTAGAATGTTCGGTAGACTTTATACATTTTTGCTTTGTCATTTTATTCTCTGAAATTTTCTGGGGACCCCTTAGAACCTTCTGGAGGACCCCAGTTTGAAAACCCCTGACCTAGCATAGTGAATGTGATTGTGAATCTGTATGCGTTTCCATTTCCTTCCACAAGAGGTCACCACCATCACGAGTAAAGACTCCACATTTACATGAGCAGGAACAAGAGCCTGACAATTTTAACAAATTTAATGCCACTTTTTTGTACATTAACCTATAAGATGTCTATCAGATGGTTAAGACTAGATATATGTAAATAGACAATATAAAATATTCTACATTTGCAGCAATGCTTTTGCATGACTATTTACATTACATAATGTGTTTAATCAACATAACATGAGCACATATAATCTGCTGTTATAAATATCTAGATCATTTCTCCATCAGCAGATACCATGAATACAGTGAAATTGTTTTTTTTTTTTTTTTTTTTACAAGCTAACTCCTTTTTGAAAGAAAGGTGTGCAACTGATTTTTTCTCTCTTTCTGGAGTTTGTTTTTTGTAACAGAGTTTGACGGTAACATGATTGACAATTTTAAACTTTTTAGTCAAAATCTCCACTTGCTAGCATAAATGCTATGGTCACATAGCACTAATGAAATCATAATTAAAAGACGTTTAAACAACCCACTGTGTGATCAGTGATCAATTC
Source organism: Coreius guichenoti (assembly GCA_039654105.1). NCBI lineage: Eukaryota > Metazoa > Chordata > Actinopteri > Cypriniformes > Gobionidae > Coreius > Coreius guichenoti. The sequence goes on along the minus strand of CM077171.1, from coordinate 12,892,033 downwards.
TGTTTTCCTTTTGATATTGTGGTAAGTTTTAAGTTTTAAATGATGTGTCTAATGTAGAGAACTGTGTTTAGCATTTTGCAAAAAGTTTAGAGTGTAAAGCATACAGTGCATCCGGAAAGTATTCACAGCGCTTCACCTTTTCCATTTTGTTATGTTACAGCCTTATTCCAAAATGGATTAAATTCATAATTTTTTTTCCTCAATTCTACAAACAATACCCCATAATGACAATGTGAAAAGAAGTTTGCAAATATCTTTGCAAATAGTTTAAAAATAAAAAACGAAAAAAATCACATGTACATAAGTATTCACAGCCTTTGCTCAATACTTTGTTGAAGCGCCTTTGGCACCAATTACAGCCACAAATCTTTTTGAGTATGATGCTACAAGCTTGGGACACCTATTTTTGGGCAGTTTCTCCCATTCTTCTTTGCAGGACCTCTTAAGCTCCATCAGGTTGGATGGGGAGCGTCGGTGCACAGCCATTTTCAGATCTCTCCAGAGATGTTCAATCAGGTTCAAGTCTGGGCTCTGGCTGGGCCACTCAAGGACACTCACAGAGTTGTCCCATAGCCACTCCTTTGTTATCTTGGCTGTGTGCTTAGGGTCTTTGTCCTGTTGGAAGATGAACCTTCGCCCCAGTCTGAGGTCCAGAGCGCTCTGGAGCAGGTTTTCATCAAGGATGTCACTGTACATTGCTGCATTCATCTTTCCCTCGATCCTGACTAGTCTCCCAGTTCCTGCCGCTGAAAAACATCCCCACAGCATGATGCTGCCACCACCATGCTTCACTGTAGGGATGGTGTTGGCTAGGTGATGAGCTGGGCCTGGTTTCCTCCAGACATTACGCTTGCCATTCAGGCCAAAGAGTTCAATCTTTGTTTCATCAGACCAGACAATTTTGAGTCCTTCAGGTGCCTTTTGGCAAACTCCAGGCGGGCTGTCATGTGCCGTACCATACAGGCCTGATTGGTGGAGTGGTGGAGTGCTGCAGAGATGGTTGTTCTTCTGGAAGGTTCTCCTCTCTCCACAGAGAAACGCTGGAGCTCTGTCAGAGTGACCATCGGGTTCTTGAATCATCATTTTGGTTGAGGTTGAAATTTCAGTGCTAAATAATATTGGATCAATGTTGAAAATTCAATGCTAAATAATATTGGATCAATGTTGATAATTCCATGCTTTTCAGTGTTGAAAAGACAAACATTAAATCAATGTTGATTTTTGGTCAGCTTAATTCTCCACTGGTGAGGCTTACTGTCTCATCTGTACCCTCATTCAACACTTTATTCACATAGTGTTGAATCATGGAAAACGTCTCCAACCCAAGTTGGATAGCTACACTGTAAAAAGTGAATATTACTATAGCTATAGTATATATTATTACTATAATTATACTATACTATATATTACTATAGCTATTTGAGTCTATTTAATTTGTCTTTCTGCTTTCCGAATTGTAACTTAGTATTGTACACTCTTTCTAAACACATAGAAATTCACAAATACTCACTTGCAGCCAACGTACAATTTCCCTTTAAGGACCGCGCGTCAGAAGTTTCTCTGACGTGACGTCACGCACGAGCGTCTTGAACTTTCTGCTGGACGATATTCTCCCCGGACTTGGATGAAAGGTAAGTTTATCTTGGAAATTTGCTTTAATTAATATATTTGATAATGCAACGTTTGAACGTATGTTTTATAGTTAATTAACGTAGTTTGTGAACATGGATACTAATGGAATCGTAATTAACCGATTTTTTGAATTTGCACGACCGTTTGCGATTGGCTAAAGTTATACAGGTTAGCGCCAAGCTACGTTACTGAATATGTTCTATTTATATGTTGCCTTTACTCGTTTATTTTATAGAAATGTATTCAGTTTGGACCTTGGAAGTATATGTATAACATATTTTTTAAAACAAATGCCTCCTTTACCGTGTATGCAGCGCGAGAAATTTGAAACATTGACTTTAGTCTTTAAAGTCTGATCTTTTATTTGTCTTGAAATGATAAATCTGATTTATTCATTTATTTGTTAGCCCAAAATAATGATGAATGACGAAATCCTGATTTTTTGTTTTGTTTTTAATAGTAGAAAGAGTATTTACACAGCTAACTAATTGACCAGTAGCAAACAATTTTAGACCACTTATAAATACTGCATAATTTCTTCTCTCTTTAGGATTTAAAGCTTTTCTATGTTGTTTGACGACTGAGGACATTTTGCAATTCATGGTAAGTAATTTCTATAAAACCCGCTATAACTGTTAATAGATAATATTGATGATTACTGTTGGATATGTTTGAGTAAAATCCATGTTGTCTATTGACTTGCGTGTTATCCTCATTAACAAACTTTAGATTTGGATAGAATATCAGCTAAAATCTTCTTTACATTTCTGCTGAAGGAAAAAAAGAAACCTGCATCTTGGATGGCCTGAAGGTGAGTAAATTAACATCAAATTTTAATTTTTGGATATAATTAAATATGGGTGTAAAGATAACTTATGATTTGTTGATGCATGTTTAATTTTCAGACTAAATTAAAAATGCAACCAATGACTGGTTCAGATGCATTTCTTAATTGCAAATCTGGTCAGTCATTAATACAAATTATTTTAAAGTTTTGTACATTTTTATATTTTCCTGTCCTTTGCATTCACATATCTGCAAAATCTGATTCCCTATTACAGATTATTCAGATTTTTTTAAAATAAGAAAAATAATTACAATTGCTTTATCACAGACTGAGAACATTCACCTGAGAAGAGAGTGTGTCCTGAAGGCCCTTATCTTTTTCCTGAGAGAAAATCCTGAAGACCTCATCAAAGAGTACCTTGTGAGTTGTATGTCAGCATATTCTATTTTGATTTGTTTTTCAGGATGTCTAAATTTGTGTATTTTGTAGTTATGATAGCAAATGGCACTGAAACTTGTTTGTTTGTTTTATGTACTCTACTTTAGGATAACCAGACGGATGATTGTGAGGGTGACCTTGAGCAGCTCACCGTGGCAATGTTCGTCATTCGGAAGGAGGGGCAGAACTTCATGAAACACCTGCTGACATCGGCTTTGTGACAGAGGGAGTTAAAGTTTTGAATCAACTGTTACATCAGCTTGTGCCCTGCTTCAATATCAACCTAAAAGGTTTATATTAAAATTAATTAAATAGTCATTAATTTGAATTCAGTATGTTTTAACTTAAACCATTTTTTAATCATTTCAAGTTGCACTTAATTTTGTAGTACATTTGTAACAGTCACATTTCCAAATATTTATGACCCACCTTCTGTCAGTCATACACTATTACCGATAAAATGTTTTGAAACCTTGTGCAGTTCTAACTTCCTGTTTGTTTTTGTATTCTTTACAAGTCATGGCTGAGAAAAAGGAGGCCTCAAAGTTTGTATTTGCTGTTACTGCAAAAATGGCCGTTATGCCCCTGAACTGCTTTGAGGCATTGCTTGTTGTGGAATCCCCTGAGTTCATCAGAGTATCAATTTAATGAGTTAAGGACATCCTTTTGGCATCAGAAGAGTAGCTTCGATCCTTGAAAAGCTTCAAGTCCTGAACAGTGAACTGTGGTAGTGTTTCAGTCTGTGGTACTGTGTTTCTGTCTTTGTTGGTGAGTTTCCATTTGCATTTACTTCCATTTTACAGATTCAGGTTGCATTTATGTTGTCATGGTTTTCTCCTGGCATTGCTTTATAAAGTCAGACTCAACAATTCCATGTAATTGTTTTAAGTCACTTTGTCATCCATTTTATTATATTCTGTACTTAAGTTGTATTTTAAGCTCTTTCCCCTGGTTTCACAAACAAGGCTTAAACTAGTTCCAGACTAAAATGCATGTTTGAGCTGTTTTAACTGAAAGAAACTTGCACTGACACACTGTATCTTAAAATATATCAGTGCCACTGTTTTGTCTCAAGATGCACATCAGTAATGTTTTTTAAGGCATGTTTATAAAAGCTACTTAGATGTCCTAATTGAACTAAGGCATAATCCTGACTTAATCTAAGCGCTGTCTGTGAAACCAGGCCTAAATGTTTAGTCACCATGAAATGCCATTTTTAGAGCCACTTGTTTTTCCCTGAATGTGATGTTAATTCCCGTTCAAACTGTGGGGTCATAAATAAACATATTTGCACATAAACTGAAGGAAGTTGTTTACTTTGAGTGACTCTTTGATTCAAAACCATATTAACTGCAGCCTTATGTGGTCTTTGATTGAAAAAAAAAACAGACAATTAACTGCCATAGAATCCTGCTGTACATAAAGCAAGATTGATTTGATATTGTTTTTATGTTGATTCAATGTTAAATAAGTGATTTAGTTAAGGTTGAAAAAATATTGATTTTATGTCCATCTTGATCTATTTTTCATCGTTGAAATAACATTATTTCAGGGTGCAAACCTGATGAAAAATCAATGTTAAATTTCAACATTGATTCAGTGATAATTTGGTTGATGCATTAACATTGATTCAATGTTGATTCAGTGTTGGTCTGCTATCTGGGTTATGTACGTGATTTTTTTCGTTTTTTATTTTTAATAAATTTGCAAAGACTTCTTTCACGTTGTCATTATGGGGTATTGTTTGTAGAATTGACGAAAAAAAGAATGAATTTAATCCATTTTGGAATAAGGCTGTAACAACAAAATGTGGAAAAAGTGAAGCGCTGCGAATATTTTCCGGATGCGCTGTATAATGTGCTTGCAGTTTTGCAGACTTGGTCTGAAGATTAGGTATATGAGTGAAGGGTTTCGCTAAGTGGGTCTCAAGAACCACTTTTAGTGTCTAAGCAGTTTAAAAAACTAATAAAACACTTTTTTGGAATTAATAATGATATCGCATAGGCAAAGCAAAGCACTTTTATTTCTAAAGCATGTTTAAAACAGCCACTGCTGACCAAAGTGCTGTACAATCTAACACATTAGACAATAAAATACATTAACTGACAAGATAATAAAATACATAAACACACAAATTACGACTACATTGATCCGAATGCCAGAGAAAAAAGATATGTGTAATAAAGACATATAGTGTAATAAGTTAGCTATACTATAACTTCATAGAACAGAAAATCATAAATTCTCTTATTTAATGAAAAGTCACTCTGTCTGTAACAGCCCATCCATACAGAATGCCACTGAATTTAAAGCAGAGAAAATAAATGGCAATTAAAGGTCATAAAAAGGTTACATTGTGGTATTTCTACAGCATCCGTCCCTGACTTTGGCATGTACCACCTCATTACTCTTTAAAGAGTCTTTGAGGCAGTCTGAAATGGTCTGTAAAGAATTAAAATGTTTAAACAAGCTAGCAAATGGTAGAAAACAAGCAGATGGTTAATAAAATAAATGGTTCATGTCTGTAATAAATGATCAGTGCCAATATTCAGAGCTGAAACAAAGCAGCCAATCAAAGCGCCACCCTCAGAAAGAGGCACATGGTACATTTCTTTGACGTTCAACAGAATGTGTGTTCTGCTCTTCTCCATCACAAGATTATGATTCCATCAAATCTAAAGCTAATTGTTCATTCACTAGTGCAGCAAATTTGCCACTGATATTATGCGTTATCTCTCCATACAGTGTAATGACACACAAGCCCAAATTTTGAACAAAAGTAGCTCTTCTTCAGATCATGCCAGAGCAATTTTCATTCCTTTATGAAACTTCAGGGTGATTCACACAAAGCCTGTCCAGAACAAATCAAAAGGACAAAAGTATTAAGGTCAGCATGAAATGGAAGTCTTTTCTTCCCTATTGTGACGTGTATCCGAGTGAAACTGCTTCTGGAGTGAGAAAAAATGTAGGGTGGGACTTTATTCCGTCCTTCATAAATTGATTGGATGGTAGAAAGTTGGGTGTTGCAAACTAAATGGAGGCAGATCTGAATGGCAGTTTGTAGTCAGTTGTGGGGGATATTTAATCCCACCCTTCGCAGAGACACACCATGAAGATAACAGATGCTGTTTCAAGGGCGAGGGGAGATTAGCATAGGTTATGAGGGCATATGAATTGAAAAAATATAATTGAATCATTGAATTCAGGTGATCCAATCACTTCCATGGCCACAGGTGTATAAAATCAAGCACCTAGGCATGCAGACTGCTTCTACAAACATTTGTGAAAGAATGGGTCGCTCTCAGGAGCTCAGTGAATTCAAGCGTGGTACCGTGATAGGTTGCCATCTGTGCAATAAGTCCATTCGTGAAATTTCCTCACTACTAAATATTCCACGCTCAACTGTTAGTGGTATTATAACAAAGTGGAAGCAATTGGGAACAACAGCAACTCAGCCACGAAGTGGTAGGCCACGTAAAATCACAGAGCGGGGTCAGCGCATGCTGAGGCGTACAGTGTGCAGAAGTCACCAACATTCTGCAGAGTCAGTAGCTACAGACCTCCAAGCTTCGTGTCTCCTTCAGATTAGCTCAAGAACAGTGTGTAGAGAGCTTCATGGAATGGGTTTCCATGGCCGAGCAGCTGCATCCAAGCCTTACATCTCCAAGTGCAATGCAAAGCGTCGGATGCAGTGGTGTAAAGCACGCCGCCACTGGGGAGTGACAAATCACGCTTCTCTGTCTGGCAATCCGATGGACGAGTCTGGGTTTAGCGGTTGCCAGGAGAACGGTACTTGCCTGACTGCATTGTGCCAAGTGTAAAGTTTGTTGGAGGGGGGGTTATGGTTTGGGGTTGTTTTTCAGGGGTTGGGCTTGGCCCCTTAGTTCCAGTGAAAGGAACTCTTAATGCTTCAGCATACCAAGACATTTTGGACAATTTCAGGCTCCCAACGTTGTGGGAACAGTTTGGGGATGGCCCATAACTGGCTGTAGCATTGTTTTTCAGAGAAACGAGTATGTGAACTTAGCATGTTTCCTAAATATCTGCAAACATATTATGGTATGTTTTTGCTTTAGTACAGTCAAAAACTTACATACAGCACCTTTAAATCAATCAGTGGGACACCTGTGCTTGCTTTACTTTTACAAAGAAGCACAATTTGCGGTTCAAGGTTGGACAGTGCAGGCCTTATGTCATCCTCCACCTGGAGCCAATTTCAGTTGGCTACTTGGTTTTCAAGGCAGTCAGTTTTGAAAAGCCGTCCTCACACAGATAAGTTGAGGCGAATGGCAGAGAGCAAGAGCTATAGAGGTGTTGCAATCTGGTGTCGCTCTTTAATTCAACTAACTGCTCCTCCATGTCAGTCTTTTCCTAGGTACCTGAGGGAATCTCTGACCCAAGCAAAGGAACTGAAATCCTCACTGAAACAATGGCCAAATAATTGTTTCAGTCCTTCAACAGTGGGGAAACATGCAACATTTTTATTAATCAGCCGATCACGCCAAAAATCCAATTTGCCACCAATTTTGTGGCAAAAGAAGAAAGATGTTGGCATCTCTTCCTTGCATTGATGTCTTCAACAAATTCAATCTGTTGTAAATGTCTACAAGTTATGACAACTACTCTAACCACAGGGGGTCGTCCAGGTACCAAGCAAAGTTGGACTTCGCGTCAACAAGAAACGCCTTCACCTCTGAACGCAATTCGTAGAGGCGATGTAAAACCCAACCTCTGAAGAGCCAGCAGGGTTTTTTTTTTTTAATGCAGAGCAGGTTTTTATTTATTTTTGAACAATCTGGTTTGAAAATTTGTCTGTTCAACTGAAAAACAAATTGGCCCTTATCCATAAAACAGCCATGAAAATTATAGGAATAAAACAATATGAGCCCATACAGACTTTATATGAACAGGCAGTGATGAGAAGAGCATCAGAAGTATCAGTACTGATTCCGAACATCCTCTTTTTAGTGAATACCAGCCATTGCCATCGGGAAAGAGACTGAGAAGGTCAATGTGTAAAACTAATAGACTGAAGCTTTCATTTGTTCCTGCCTCGATAAAAATGCTGAATTTTAACAAGAACAACTCACCTATAGCACATTAGCACTTTACTGTGTTTTGCACTTTACATACTGTATCTTGTATTTTATGTTTTCATACTGTTGTGTTTTAATGTATGTTATTTGTTTTGTTTGCTTAATTGTTATTGTATGGTCAGAGTAACACTGTAGCACCACAAATATACCCGTGCAACTTATGACTGGTTATGTGGTCCAGGGTCACATATAAGTTCAAAACGGCCTAATGTTACTGAATGAAATGTCGAACCCATGAAGAGGAAATGACTGTGAAGCTTTAGGGGTGTTGATGGACTCGATCTACTCCATCTGTGTTTTGATCATCGTTCTGAATCAAATCCAGACGTAGTCATTGACAAAGGCATGTTTTTTTTTCAGCTTTTTGTTCAAAATGTTGCTTTTTTTTTAATGAAACAACCCACATTCAAGTGTTGATAATAAAGAATGCATTAAGCTTAGAATAAAATGTTGCTGTTGTTTAAAAGCAGAGGGTCTGTTCTTTCTCTTGATATAGTGTATGTTCAGATATTCATACAACAAAATATTCTGGGGGCCATGAACATTTTCTGATCAAAAATGCTGGCGGTGGCTGGCAACTTTTTAAAAAAGCGCTGGCGGGGAAAGAATTAATATACAAAATAAATAATATTTAATATTTTTTTCTAAAGATCTGAAAGACAATTTTTAGGACCATTAAGATTTTTTTTTATTTTATATTATGGCATTTTTTTTAAACAATGAAGCACTCTTGCATTAGATTTGAGAATCTAATCCAAGAATCACCATTAGGAATAATGGGAACTTCGAGATTTTTAAAAAAAGCATAACGATTTTAGGGGGAAATGTGTTCAATAGTTATGAAAATAATGTAATTAAACAAATTACCAAAAATGTATTAAATTCTCCATGGCCTTGAGCTTACAGAGCCAACTTTTCTTCTACACTTGAAACATTTGCTCATGTGCAGCTAAAGGGAATAAAAGCACTGACAGCCGGTATTCTAAAGCTTTTATGTCTATTGCCAGTTAATCATCTGAATGTTGCAGTCAGATCTTGGATACACTGTTAAAGTGGGTTTCAGAGGAGAGTTCACAAGCAGTGTTAACTGGTAAATTGTGAGGAGACGGGTAGGAGGACATCTGCTGCGTTCTGCTCCACCAGATGTAGAGCTTCTCAGCAATCTGATTTTTACAGCCAAAGACAGAATAGCTTTTCTGCTGCAGAATATTTTGCTATGAGGCTGTGCGGCTCCAACACGTGAGAGCTCGTTCACATTATAGAGCTTCTGGGCTGAAGCATAAAACGCAACGGTGAGGGTGAAAAAAAAAAAGTGTGAAAGTGTGTGCATGAATCATTACTTTACATAAAAGAACTTACAAAGAGAGGTTTAGTACATAAAAACACTTGTGTAAAACCTAAAATATTTTCGTATTCTTTCTTTTTAATCTTGGAGCTGGAAAAATGAGTCCTATCTAACAACTAAACTGTGGATGAAAAACTGTCAGCATTAACCCTATAAAGCCTACTGTATCATATTTGATAGAATTGATAACAAATTTCTAAGGCCTCTAAATTATAAACATGATCAAAACTGCTGAAAAACCTGTTGTACACAATCTATACATGCCTTCTGTTGTCTGATTGATACTTGTTAGGTTATATTTAGGTTATATATATACTTTGTAAGTAGTTATAGTTATATTTCATGATAAACACTTACTGGACTGAAGCAACTTTTACTTAACTATCCATACATCATTTTTTAGAAAAATCATGTTAAAATGCGAGTATAAAATATGATCCGTCAGGCTTTTGAGGAACGTTTATCTGTTCATCTCTCAATCATCATTGTATTGCATTGCATTATATGTTTTTTCCCCACAATAAAAACTACAGAGCTTTGATTATAAAACTAAGCATGAAAAGACATATTTGCACGGTCATGTTCTGTTTCATGGTCTTGTTTAGTTTCTAGTCAAGGGCTGAATCTGAAATCGCCCCCTAAATCCTCAATCACTATTCCCTACGTGAGTCCACTAATACAGTTCACTTGAAGGAGTTAATGGAAACGAGTGAGTGAATTCGTACAGCCGTTGAGCATACATCGGCTGTACACTCATTATTGCAGTGAAATGTGGGATTGAATGAGTGCACTCGATTACGTCCACTACGGTTTCGGACGCCACTACAAATGGCTGTCCCCTCAAATAATGCCCTATTTAAGGGGGGCGATTTTGGACAAACTTTCACAAAATGGGGTTTGTTTATTGCTTTGGGCCCCTCGGTTGAGATCCCTCAGGGGGTCTTTGTGAACCCCACCCTGATGGGAAATGAACTTTAATCAGATCCATGTACTGAATATTGTCAGTACATGTGGAGAGAGTACAGAGTACAGAGTACATCAAGGTGTCCACTACTCTACCTTTGAGGCTGCTGAGAAGGTCTTCAAAAACCTTGATGCATTATGCGGTACACATTGTACAATTTTGGGCTGTCCCAGGCGAAAGATGACCAATCGTGGTGATTTCTGTGGTCGTGGCTCCTAAACGACGGTCCTTCGTCGTACAGTGAGAGAGGTTCAAAGACGGCCATTGTAACGGTCTTGAGACCAAAGATAGCCTGCGATAATTTTCTGACAGGGTCAGATATTCAGCATGGTCATCTCACAGTGTGTTTGCTGCTATGATCTACGTCTACTGACTAGCCAATTCAAATGCAACATGAAATTGCATATTAATCAACACGACATGTCTCTAAAACTTAAAACTTCTTACCTCAAGCTCAATTTGCTAGATTGGCATGCCAAGTTGACCTCTTTTCTCTAGCCATGACCGCATCCATATTCTCCTCTTTCGCTTCCTCCTCTTTTTTCAGCACACATAAAAACCACAATTGCACAAGTGTGATTCATCTTGCTCTATTTGTTAACCAGTGCATGCCGATGACGTTTTATTCTTCTATACTAACTTCCCAGACAGCATTTATTTGAAATAAACATCTTGTGTAACATCATAAATGTCTTTACTCTCACTATAATGTCTGCTACAGTGCGATTTCGGCAATCCTATAAGGTCATTACAAATAGCACTGTACGACATGGATTTAACAAACTTGGGTACGACATGCATGTAGTGTCGGCCCAGATCCGGCCCACATCTGGCACACGTGGAATCCACACATACCAGATGTGGGCCGGATCTGGGCTGACACTATGTTGCTGTCTGAGTTGCGTTATAGCCTACAATTCAATCGGTGTCATCATCATGTCTATATAAATGTCGTACCCAAGTTTATTAGATCCATGTCGTACAGTGTGATTTGTAATGATCTTATAGGATTGCCGAAATCACAGAGTCTGTAGCAGGCATCAAAGTGACAGTAAAGACATTTATGATGTCAAGATGTTTATTTCAAATGAATGCTGTTTATTTGAACTTTCTATTTATCAAAGAATACTGAAAAAATGTAGCACAATTTCCACAAATATGAAGCAGCACAACTGTTTTCAACATTGATAAAAATCTGAAATTCTTGAGCAGCAAATCATCATATCAGAATGATTTCTGAAGGATCATGTGACACTGAAGACTGGAGTAATGATGCTGAAAATTCAGCTTTGATCACAGGAATAAATTAAATTTTTTCCTTTTTTACTGTATTTTATATCAACCTTTGAACAGCAGTGTACAGACACTCTTACTGCTTCTCCATTTTCCTCATTGTCCTCAGTCTCATTTCCGGCAGCATCTCAGACTCTGAGTGTGAAACAGCTCCTATGAGAGCAGCTTCTCAGCAGGTACCAAACCACCCAGAATCCTCTGTGAAATGATAAAATGAGGTCATTTACGCCTGTAGAGCAGAGTGCGATAAGAGTGAAATGTGCACATGTCTTGCTCTGCTACCACAGGTGGGTGAGCAGTCGTCAATGATGTGGGGACTCTGGTCCTGAGGTGAGCTGCCTGACGAGCTGGACGTTTGTGAATCTCTGCACTCTGAGGTTGTTGCTTATGCAATGTCAGTGTATTGAAATACAGCAGTTCTTGCCGGAATCTGGTTTAACACATCAATTAACTCAAACCTGGTCACAGATCAGTATGCCTTGGCTTTAACGTGCTACACTGAATTGTTTTAGTACAAGGGTGCCTAATCCTGCTCCATGAAGGCAACCGTCCTGAAGAAATTAAATAAAAACTGTAAAAAATATTTCGTATTTCACAAGATCAAAAGGCCCTTTATTAAATCACTTTGTCGGATTTAACGCATCCTTACAGGTGGCGGAGAAATGCTTATTTTCTTCATTCAATTCTAACAGCACTTATTGCGAGCAGGAGCCATAGACTATAGCCGCGTTTCCACCGCAGGAACTTTTCCCCAGGAACTAGGGACTTTGGGGTGGTACTCTGTGTGTTTTGACCGTAGGGACCAGGGTCTAAATGAAGTTCCGGGTGAAAATATTCCCCCCAGAAAGTCCCTGCTCACAAGGTAGAATTTTTCTCAAAGTTCAGGAACTTTCAGGGGTGGGACTTGGGTGCTGAACATGCTGATTGGTTGAGTTCACGCAGCATTTTGATTGGATGACTCCATGCAGCATTTTATTTCAGCCACCATTTTTAAAAGTCTGTTGAGGTGCGTTCAGTAAGAGTTGTATGCTATTCGAATAAACAATGGAGTTAAAAAAATACGACCAATTGGCCGACGACGAGGTTCAGGCTTTATTAAGCTTATATGCGGAGGCCGAAATCCAGCGGGAACTGGAAAGTCGCGCGCAGTCCTACGTCACCAGACTAATTTGCCTAATCTTCACGGTATTTTAGACTGCGATGGAAACGCAGACAGCAACAGGTATGAGGGAAAAAAAGTTCCTGGGACAAATTTCGGTGGAAACGCGGCTATAAAGGACTTCAGATATAAAGGGAGGCACATGCTTTAAAAAAATGACAAAGAATGAGTAGCTGGATTCATCCACGTACTAGACGAACTTGCAACATTAGCCTATTTCACACCGCGGCTTCAGGGTCGCCACAGAGGATGTGTTAAAGCAGACATAAGGCTGTGATATGATATTAGAGGTATACTGGACCTTTGAACTTGGCTTTATGGACTCTTAAACTTGGCAAATAGGACAATGCACACAGCTGTATTGCGCCATCAGCCCATTTCACGGCGTGGTTTCTCGGCTGTCACAGCGGATGCGTTAAAGCGGACATAAGGCCATGATATAGAGATATATCATACTCCATACTCTTGCTTTCTTCACAGGCAGTGAAGCACAAATTAAATCGGTTATAGTATACATAAACCGGAAATTGTAACGCATGAGTGTGGAAAAATCTGTATATTTTTATTTTTGCAAAGGTCCCTCAAAATGTTGCTTTTTTATTAAATGTACCCATATTCAAGTGTTGATAAAAAAATAATAATGCATGAAGCTAGAATAAAACGTTTTTTCTTTCTTTTTTTTTGTTTAAAAGCAGAGGCTCTGTTCTTTCTTTTGATATATTCCATGTTAGATATTACTTCAACAAAATATTCTGGGGGCCATGGAATTTTTGTGAAAATGATCAAAGATAATCAACAAAAGCAGGGAAAGAGTTATTAAACTGGCACAGGTGTATTTCAGCAAATCTCCAGGCTATCCAGGCACAGTGGATACAAATGAAAGCCCATGGGATGACGCAGCCCAGAGAAATAAACTGTACATACTGCACACTGCATGAAAAAAAAAAGCTTAGGTTTGATTTCCTTTGTGTTTTTTTTTTTTTCTCTTCAAAGGTTTGTTTTTGACTCCATCCTTCAGTTAGTGTTTGAGGTAAGAATCACTTTGTTAAATACTGTGTGCTCAATATGAATGTTGAGCATGTGGATAACACTTTAGAATACTGTTCCGTCATGAATGAATAACAGGAACTGTTACGACCTCTAGGAGTCAGCCATAACAGGGAAAGGAAGCCCCACTATAAGAGAGATGCCAAATAATAAGAGTTTTATTATTTTCAACAAGGGCTTAGCATCAGGGGCAGACAAGGCCAAAATAACAAACAAAACCATCTTTTATAACCTCTACATTTCCTAAAACAGAAATAAAGAAAACAAAATACAATTTAAACATACCTACCTCCCTAAACCAACAACGTGAAAAGATGGTGTCAAACCCCCTACATACCTTAATTTGGCAAAGCTATATACAAGAATATTTACAGGAGAAATACACAAGTTCATAGCAAACAATGCAAAATCAGAATCCAAAATCGTAGTCAATCAGGTGTGGATCAAGTTAACAAGAATTATCACAGGCCCCAAATCACAATCACATGTACGACGTACTAGACTCGACAAAACGTTGATGATGATGATACGAAGCAATAGCGAAGAGGTACACAATCAATCAATCACACAATGGCACAATAATGGCAGAGGCTGAGTGTTTGGGGTGGTCCTTAACCAATTGCAGCCTCCAGCAAGTGAAGTTACCACGAGGAACCGTCCACCTGGAACACAAACATGCACATACACAGAGACGATAGAGGGTATACACGTGACGGCACTGTCGGCCGGAGTGCCTGTGGTTACGCCCAGAGCCATAGAAAAAGAGAGTTGCGACACGCTTTGATCTCGCCGCCACGTGGTCACGTGGTTTATAGAGCGCTCAATAGTTCCAAACAACTCCGTGCTGTCAATCTGTTTGAATAGCATTAAGCAGGATAGACAGCAGTTTCACTATATTTGCAGCAATTTCTGGTAAATTTTAACACAATATGTGCATCGACTTCGACTAGGCTTTACAGTAGCATTTTATTCTGGGGAGAGATAAAGAAGAGACAACGTTAATGTTTTTCTTGAGTGATCTGCTTATTTTATTTGGGTCATGTGAATGCAGCGTTGAGTATTGTAGCCAATCACAGGCATTTTTGTTGAAAATAATGACCAATCATATGTTTAATTTACCGGGAATGAGAATCCTCTCAGTATCGATCAAAACAAGTTTTATACAGTCTCAAAACGCTGAATGAATTTTAGTGCAAGTTTACGTTTTACACAAATCTACAAATCCCCTCATCATAACAAACAAAGCACAGACACGATTTAAATAAAGATTTATTGTGAAGTTTAGTCAGATGTTTTTGTTTTTCATTAGACTTTGTGATGTTCCCTACAATTAGCCTATATATTTAACACTTCAGTACAAATAAAGTAACTAAAGTAAAATAGATATTTTAATGTTATAATAGTGATTTGATAATCTATAAAAATGTATTCAAAAGAAGAGAAAAAAATGGCTAATGAGCCAATAAGTGTTCATCATCCGCCATCTACTGGTTATAGTGGTAATTTCTTTTATCGTTTCAATGTTGTTAACGCCCTAATGTTATTTTATGATACTCACATAAGCATACATAACAGGTGAATATAAATGAATGATGCTAGCATATACAGAATTTAACCCAAGAAAGAAGTTTTAAATAATGTTTTTTTTTTTTTTTTTTTAAACAGGGCAACCAATTTAATTCAACTCTTTATATCCAGGCGCTATATACGTCCTTAAATGGGCTGACTTCATAGAAACGCATTCGACAGAAAGCTCTGAGAGACTAAAACTGTTGAAATATGACAGATAGCATCTAGATATAGTAGCTGTTGCAGTGCTGCTCACGTTATCTGACCGCAGTTAGAGTCTAACAATCTATTAAATAACAATAAACATTAACTCTAATGCGCTTCATAAAATACCACTTCTATCAATATTCCTGAGAGGTCAACTAATGCCATAAAATCTCAAAATATGCAGTAATTTCATCAATTTGCCAGCGAGTGTGCTTGAGATACACTGAAATGAATGGGGTTTAATGCTGGAACTATTGGCTGTTTGGAACTATTGGTCGCTTTACGCTTTACTTCCGCATTCCTCAGTTCCTATGGAAGTCTATGGGAGTGTCGTAACTCTGTTTTTCAGCGGCTTGGATTTAGACCTACCTATATTGTATTTATATAAAGCTTTCACAGGCAAATTTGCTTTATGTATTTCCCTGGCGTCGAAATCCGGCATATCACTGGATCTTTGGTAAGTTGTAAGGAACACTATATGGAGTCCAAACTTTAGTTTAAATTGATAATCGCTTATTTTACCCGCGTTTTCGCAGTTTCCCCCTATTAAACCCAGTCATGCATTAGCTCTTCTGTTACTCAGTCAGGCTGAGGGGGGCGTGTTCTGGCGGGAAAGTGACATCAACGCATACCCTCTATATATACAGGACAGAATGGAATCAATGAACAAATGACTAAAGGAAACAAAACAGAATATCATAAGAATAAGAGTTCATAACTGTGATACTGTCAAATGATTAATTGCGATTAATCGCATCCAAAATAAAAGTCTGTGTTGGCCACTTGGCCACTGCTCAGTGCCCTAGAGCTGCTATTTCGTTGACTCTTTTATTGCAGATAATGAGAATTTGGGTATCTGGCACAGAGCTAAAATTAACTTTAGTCATGTAAAACACTGTGGGAGTAACAACCACATTTAAATCCATGGATTAAATGGTTTAAAATTTTACTGAATAAATCCTGTGGTCAGTGACATAATTTGGGGTCTCAAGATTGTAAACAACAAACACAGATGCCAGAAGTTTGGTGTTAGCTTTCTGACCAAAGCACTATTAGCGTCTGGAGACATATAACGTCTGGCAATCATTAGTAAACTGCGGTCGACAGAAGCATCGCGTTTTGTTTATCTCATTACGGCAGGGCTGGTGGGAGCAACTATGGTGGAGAAAGACAGACTGGTGTCAAAATTTGCGAATGAGTCAAGACACCTACCCCGACTCTAATTAGCTAATACCTCTCCTGGAGAAGAGAGACACACATCTCGACTCCTAATTAGACCAATGTCATAAAAGATTCTGCCATCATGCCGTCCCAAACCTGTAGGACTTCCTTTTTTTCCCTGTTGAAAACAAAAAGAGGCATTTCAAAAAATGCACCATGGTTGTTTTTCCCTTGCAGTTATAATTAATGTAGTCTCCATCATGCATGCACGATGAAGGAGTAGCACACTGAACTATATTTATTCAGAATTTGTAACACTCAGGAGATATCCAGGGAAACGCAGAAGAAATAGAAAACCACATTAAATTCAAATGAGGGACTGAAATGAACAGGGAGTATAAATACACAGGATTAACAAAGGGAACTAAATGAACAGCAGGTGAACATAATTAGTAACTAAGGAAACTAACAAGGACACAATGAAGACTAAAAGGGTAATCATGAAACCAAGGTTACGTTCAGACTGTCAGTCCAAATATGATTTTTGTGCATATCCGATTGAAATCCGATCAGATTTAGCAAGTGTGAACTGCAAAAAAATCACATGAAATACAAATCCGTTTCAAACTACATTCATATGTGCAGGCCATTTCTGGAAATTCGTTTCAGTCTGACCGCTCTGATTGGATTTTACATGATTTATGTGACTTTCTCACTAAACTAGACATAACCCGACATTAAAGCTTTCATCCCTAAAAAGGTCTTCTGAAGTCATAAGCCCCTTTCACACAGAGATTCCGGAAAATACACTGATAATGTGTCTAGGGATTTGTCCTGGGATCGTTTGATTTTGGTTCATTCACACTGCCAGTGACTTTCTGGAATCTGTGCGTGCGTTCACTCAGATCCCGTAAAGATCCCGTGAAGTGACGTAATGTCTCCGCGGTTTCTTAAGTTTGCTTATGATCTGCGATTTCTCTCTCGAGCATATGAAAGTTTTAGATCCAATTACTGTTCATCACCGGAGCTGCTCCCGTCAGTTTAGTGATTCAAATGCTCCGCTCTCCACCCAGATATAAAAGCTGCTGTCGGTTAATGTATATTCGAGACAGTATTCGAGATGCTACTGTAAGTTGCTGTGTGAACATTTGGAGACTCATACCTGTAAGTATATGCGGTTGTCACTCCTAAAAACTGTGAATGCAGCCTTAGTTTATGTTAAAACTGTGTGATCCAAATGGATAAAAAATGTATATAGACTACAATTTAAATTTATGATTTAGGCCTAAATATTTCAAGTGTGTGAAAATAAAAGAAATTTAATCGCTTGTAAGAACAATGAAAAATGTATTTAGCTGCAGTGTGTATGTGCCGTTGCCAAATAAAACTGACTCGCAACTCCCTCATCCTGAATTACTGTGAATGTCATCTGAATGAGAGTTTTATCATGGAACCACCAAGTAAATATATTAGAGCAATTTCTCAAACGATCAAAAGACCAAGTATACTTAAACATATCCAAATTATAATACGGATATCATTTGTCTCGTTATCTGTGGTTTGATTGTGGAGGCTTTCATTTCTTCAGGCATCAAGGTCTCTAGAGTTCCCTTTCGTTCAGTCACTCCGAGTAACGTCAGTGACTGACGAATGGGGGTTTCGCTTAGAAGCCTATCATCTTCGAGATCTAAAAAACGCCCAATGGCAGCGCCAATGCCATGGGCATGCGGAATTTGCATAGCGTAACTCCGCCCCACAGCGTGGGTATATAAGGAAGTACGCTGGCAACATCGCATTATGTTTCTGCTTCGGAGCCAAGAGTATCTCTTCACTCCTCAAGCCTTCTGAGTATCGTCAGCTTCTTCGAGACGAACAGCTTTCCAGTTGGTGTTGGTGTGACGGCGTGTTCCAGCGATCGTTTACTGCCTGCCTGCTGATCTGTGCAGTGGTCTGCATTCAGCCGGTATTCGGTCCCTGGGCGCTTCGGCATCACTGCGAAGCTTCCTCTCTTAAAAGAGCTCACACTTGGCACGTCTTTTTCAAGATGTCTCGCCAGTGTGCTTCTGGGTGCGGTCGATATCTGCCGCCCTCTGATGGGCACAATCACTGCCTGATGTGCTTGGGCTTTCAGCATGCTCAGGCAGCGTTTGTGGATGAGACATGTTCCCACTGCGGGGACATGCCCATCTCGGTGCTGCGGTCGAGACTCAATGAGCTCCGTAATAGAGTGAGAGTCCCCTCTGCCACACCCCAATCTGCGGTCTCTACGCGAGGCAGCACTTTGGCTGGTGGCCAGGGTGACCTGAGGGTGACGGTGTGGAACAAAGCCCCGACGCTCATGCCTCGGACCACACCCCCCTCTAGCGCACCGTTCCCGCCGTGCGCTCAGACTGAGACACCGGAGCCGGCTCCTGCTGTTCCGAGTGTGTCGTTTGGCGCCGCAGAGGACGAGCGAATGTCGATCGCCGCATCACAAGGTGGGCTGGAGTCCTCCGAGGATGATGATTCGGCTGTGCTGCCGCCTTCCGGTGTGCCAGCATTGTCCGAGTCGGACCCGGAGTTGACAGCCATGCTTTCCCGGGCAGCCGCGAGTCTCGGGTTGGAGTGGAACCCTCCACCCCGTCCTGAACGCTCGCGGTTGGACGATTGGTTTTTGGGGGCGCCGCGTTCTGACACCCGTCAGACCACGCCCCCAATACCTTTTTTCCCGGAGGTGCATGAGGAGGTCACGCGGTCCTGGAAGTCCCCGTTGTCTTCCCGTGACCGATCGGCGGCCTCCTCCACCTTCTCTGCCCTCGATGGGGCCGCGGCCAAAGGGTACACTGGGGTTCCCCCGGTTGAACGCTCTGTTGTGATGCAACTGTGTCCGCAGAGTGCTTCAACGTGGCGTGGCGACCCTAAGCACCCCTCCAAAGCCTGTAGTTTCACATCAACCTTGGTGGCGAAATCCTACAGAGCTGCGGGGCAGGCTGCCGCCTCTTTGCATGCCATGGCCATCCTTCAGGCCTACCAGGCCCGGATGCTCAAGGACATGCACGAGGGTAGAGCTGACCCAGGGCTCAGAAATGAGCTGCGTGCCGCCACCGACCTCGCCCTCCGGGCGACGAAGGTGACCGCACGCTCCCTGGGCCAGGTGATGTCCACAGCAGTGGTCCAGGAGAGACACCTATGGCTCAACCTGGCTGATATGCGGGACGCCGAGCGGACTCGTCTCCTCGACGCTCCCATATCCCAGGATGGGCTATTCGGCGGCGCGGTTGAGGACTTCGCCCAACAGTTCTCAGCCGCCCAAAAGCAGACTGAGGCCATCAAGCACGTACTGCCCCGGCGGCCAGCTGCTGCTTCCACCCAGCCGCCGGCACAGTTGCCTCAGTCTGCTCGCCGCCGAGGGCGCCCTCCCGCGGCTCCCGCCCCTCCCGCGCCACCCAAGCAGCAGCCTTCACCTGGGCCGCGCCGTGGAGGACGCCGTAGGAAGGCGCCCCAGTCCGCTCCAGCCCCGCAGCCCGCCAAGCGCCAGGCTAAGCGGCGCTCCTGACGCGGACAGCTCAGGGATGGGCAGTTCTTTCCAGGAGATGGTAGCAGGACCACTCCTTCCCCCGGTGGAGGGCCGGGGGAGAATCCTTTGTTCCGCTGCTGGCCCCCGGGTCAGCAGCACCCTTTTATGGTTAAAGAAAGAACTGACTTACCCATCCCTGAGCGACCAGAGACCGATGGCAGTGTGCGCCGCCCCCGGGCCACGCCACTCTCGTCCCTCTCTGACGCCAGTCTCCTCTCAGAGCAGACCCCAGTGGAACGCGCGTCCTTCCCTGGTCTCCTCTGTCAGGACGCGGCTGATGACCGTGCCCCCACACCGGGACGCTACGCCTCCCACGTCTGGGCCGGTCACGCCGCCTCGCTGCCCCACCCGGGGTACGTCTATGGTTCGCATGACCCCGCTGGTGCAGTTTCTGGGAGCCTGGCTTCAGCTCCCTGGACTGTCCCGCTGGGTCGCGAAGACCATCAGGCTCGGCTATGCGATTCAGTTCGCTCAGGCTCCTCCTCGTTTCCGGGGAGTCCGATTCACCATAGTGGGGCCCAATGCCCCCCTCATGCGTGCGGAGGTTGCTACCTTGCTGGCGAAGGGTGCGATCGAGCCTGTCCCTCCAGCCGAAATGGAGTCCGGCTTCTACAGCCCTTACTTCATTGTACCCAAGAAAACCGGTGGGTTACGACCGATCCTGGACCTGCGCGTCCTGAACCGATCCCTTCACAGGCTTCCGTTCAGGATGTTGACAGCGAAACGCCTTTTCGAATGCGTTCGTCCAGCAGATTGGTTTGCAGCGATCGACCTGAAGGACGCCTACTTCCATGTCTCCATTCTTCCTCGACACAGACCGTTCCTACGGTTTGCTTTCGAGGGGCGGGCATACCAGTACGCGGTCCTCCCATTCGGGCTAGCTCTGTCCCCTCGCGTCTTCACGAAGATTGTCGAGGCAGCCCTTGTGCCACTCAGGCAACACGGGGTTCGCATCCTGAACTACCTCGACGACTGGCTGATCCTCAGCCACTCTCGAGAGCAGGTGTGCGAACACAGAGACCTGGTGCTCCAGCACCTAGCCCGTCTGGGCCTTCGGGTCAACTGGGAGAAGAGCAAACTCTGCCCAGTGCAGAGGATCTCTTTTCTCGGTATGGAAATCGACTCGGTCGCCATGTGTGCGCAGCTTACGAGCGAGCGCGCGCAGTCACTGCTGACTTGCCTTCGTCAAATCGAGAGCAAGAGTGCGGGTCCACTGAAGTTATTTCAGAGGCTCCTGGGGCATATGGCATCTGCAGCCGCGGTAACGCCGCTCGGTTTGCTTCATATGAGACCGCTTCAGCACTGGCTTCGCGATCGAGTCCCGAGATGGGCATGGCAGTCGGGCACGCTCCGGGTCCCAGTGACTCGGGCCTGCCTGCAGACCCTCACCCCGTGGTCGAACCTCAGTTTTCTACGGGCCGGTGTGTCCTTAGAACGAGTTTCCAGGCATATTGTTGTGTCAACAGATGCCTCCACCACGGGCTGGGGTGCCATGTGCAATGGACATGCTGCCGCGGGCTCCTGGACAGGACCCCAGCGCCTCCTGCATGTCAATTGCCTCGAGTTGCTGGCAGTACGGTTCGCCCTGCACCGCTTCCGAGCGCTGCTCGAGGGTCAACACGTGCTAGTCCGGTCAGACAACACGGCCACAGTAGCGTACATCAACCACCAGGGTGGTCTGCGTTCCCGCCGCATGTCTCAACTCGCCCGCCATCTCGTCTTATGGAGTCAGAAGCACCTGAGGTCCCTTCGTGCCATCCATATCCCGGGAGTCCTGAACCGTGCAGCCGACGAGCTCTCACGGCTTCAGCCACTTCCTGGAGAATGGAGACTCCATCCCCAGACGGTTCAGCTGATTTGGGAACAGTTCGGCGACGCACAGGTAGATCTGTTTGCCTCCCACGACTCTTCCCATTGCCGCCTGTTTTATTCCCTGACCGAGGGCCCCCTCGGCACGGACGCTCTGGCGCACAGCTGGCCGCGGGGCCTCCGCAAGTATGCGTTTCCCCCAGTGAGCCTTCTTGCACAGCTTCTGTGCAAGATCAGGGAGGACAAGGAGCAGGTCATTTTGGTCGCCCCGTATTGGCCCGGCCGGACCTGGTTCTCCGAACTCGTACTCCTTGCGACAGCCCCTCCCTGGTCGATTCCTCTGAGGAAGGACCTCCTTTCTCAGAGACGGGGCACCCTTTGGCACCCGCGTCCCGATCTTTGGAACCTCCACGTGTGGCTCCTGGATGGGACGCGGCAGGTTTGAGTACCCTACCACCTCAGGTGGTGGCTACCATCACTTCCGCTAGGGCCTTGTCTACTCGACACGCCTATGCGTTGAAGTGGAACCTCTTCGTCACCTGGTGTTCTTCTCGCCAAGAAGACCCCTGGAAATGCCCGATCGGGTCCGTGCTCTCATTCCTCCAGGAAGGGTTGGAACGAAGGCTGTCTCCTTCCACCCTCAAGGTTTATGTGGCCGCTATTTCTGCCTACCACGACCTTGTGGAGATGAAAAAGGTAAGTCAGCACGACCTGGTCATCAGGTTCCTGAGGGGAGCGAGGAGACTGAATCCTCCTCGCTCTCCCCTCGTACCCTCTTGGGACCTCGCAGTAGTCCTAAGCGCTCTGCAGAGGGCTCCCTTTGAGCCATTGCGGTCAGTCGAGCTTAAGTTCCTGTCTATGAAGACAGCGCTCCTGACCGCCTTGGCCTCCATCAAGAGGGTAGGGGACCTGCAGGCATTTTCGGTTGACGAAGCGTGCCTGGAATTCGGGCCGGCCAACTCTCACGTGATCCTGAGACCCCGGCCTGGATATGTGCCCAAGGTTCCCACCACTCCCTTCAGGGACCAGGTGGTGAACCTGCAAGCGCTGCCTTTGGAGGAGGCAGACCCAGCCTTGGCACTGCTCTGTCCAGTACGCGCCCTCCGTGCTTACGTAGACAGAACGCAGTGTTTCAGGACCTCAGACCAGCTCTTTGTCTGTTATGGTGGGAAGCTGAAGGGAAAGGCTCTCTCCAAGCAAAGGTTGTCTCACTGGATAGTGGACGCCATTGTTTTGGCTTACCAAACGCAGGGGCGCCCATGCCCCCTTGGGGTCAGGGCTCACTCCACCCGGAGTGTGGCCTCCTCTTGGGCTCTAGCGCATGGCGCCTCGCTGACAGACATTTGCAGAGCTGCAGGCTGGGCGACACCCAACACATTCGCCAGATTCTATAATCTCCGAGTGGAGCCAGTGTCCTCTCTTGTACTCGCCTCTACTAGTGGCCGGTAATGGACTAGGCTCAGGTGTCTTCGCTTGCTCGCCATTCCACTCCACGGACTGGATACGTGCGATATTTTCCTCAGGTAGTTTCCCTGAAGCCCTGAGTTCCTCCAGCACTGTTGATGCCGACACCAGTACGTCTGCCCACTCGCTCAGGCCCTCGTGTTGGCTAGGTGCCACCGTGTGCATGGTTCCCCCGTTGGGCGACCCCCACATGTGTATTCCCACTGTAAGTCTCCCTGAGCAGGTGTCTTTCCCTTGGCAAGCCCCTTGCCACCCCTGGGGGTAAAATTCTTCCACCTTCGGCTGGTTACCCCAGAGTTTCCCATATGTAGCCCTGAGCGGGTCATATGTGTTCTTAAGTCCTCCCTACGGGTAGGCATTTGGCGCATACTTCCACCTGGAATATGCTTCCCAGTGTACCTTGGTATTCCTGTGTTAAGTGGGAGTCCTTCGTCCGTACTAGCTTACGACAGGGAGCTCACGCTTACGCAGGGCACTGGATGACAGCCGAGTGGCGTGATTATATTGGGACCCCCATTCGTCAGTCACTGACGTTACTCGGAGTGACTGAACGAAAGGGAACGTCTCGGTTACGTATGTAACCCTCGTTCCCTGAGGAGGGAACGGAGACGTAACGTCCCTCTGCCACTTCCGCTGTACCGCTGGAACAGCCGGGAGTTCAGTCTTGGCTCCTCAGCAGGTAAACATAATGCGATGTTGCCAGCGTACTTCCTTATATACCCACGCTGTGGGGCGGAGTTACGCTATGCAAATTCCGCATGCCCATGGCATTGGCGCTGCCATTGGGCGTTTTTTAGATCTCGAAGATGATAGGCTTCTAAGCGAAACCCCCATTCGTCAGTCACTGACGTTACGTCTCCGTTCCCTCCTCAGGGAACGAGGGTTACATACGTAACCGAGACGTTTCTCTGTCTTTGAACTTTGACCTGTGTGTTTTTGTATCACATTATAAAAGGAGGCCTTGGTGCTTTTGTGCCTGCAGGATTTTGTGAATTTCTCGCCATGTGATAGTGCAGAATGATTGCTTCTGTTTGACCCTGACCTCTTATTATATAAGGTGAGCATAATCTATGATAATGTATTATACGGTGTAACATGATCTCTCTCTCTCTCTCTCTCTCTCTCTCTCTCTCTCTCTCTCTCTCTCTCTCTCTCTCTCACACACACACACACACACACACTGACCTTGAACAATAATGCTCCAATGCAGTATTTAATTGCACTATTTATTAACTAGATGCATCAGTGTAGTAATTGCACTAATAGATTATATATATATATATATACACAGATCAGGCATAACATTATGACCTAATATTGTGTGTCCCCCTTTTGCTGCCAAAAAAACCCTGACCTGTCGAGGCATGGACTCCACTAGACCCCTGAAGCTGTGCTGTGGTATCTGGCACCAAGATGTTAGCAGCAGATCCTTTAAGTCCTGTAAGTTGCTAGGTGGGGCCTCCATGGATCGGACTTGTTTGTTCAGCACATCCCATAGATTCTTCCCATAGTGCATCCTGGTGCCATGTGTTCCTCAGGTAAGCAACGCACACGCACCCGGCCATCCAAGTGATGTAAAAGAAAATGTGATTCATCAGACCAGGCCACCTTCTTCCATTGCTCCGTGGTCCAGTTCTGATGCTCACGTGCCCACTGTTGGCGCTTTTGGTGGTGGACAGGGGTCAGCATGGACACCCTGACTGGTCTGCGGCTATGCAGCCCCATACGCAACAAACTGCGATGCACTGTGTATTCTGACACCTTTGTATCAGAACCAGCATTAACTTCTTGAGCAATTTGAGCTACAGTAGTTCGTCTGTTTGATCGGACCACACGGGCCAGCCTTCGCTCCCCACGTGCATCACTGAGCTTTGGCCGCCCATGACCCTGTCATCGGTTCACCACTGTTCCTTCCTAGGACCACTTTTGATAGATACTGACCACTGCAGACCGGGAACAACCCACAAGAGCTGCAGTTTTGGAGATGCTCTGACCCAGTCGTCTAGCCATCACAGTTTGGCCCTTGTCAAACTCGCTCAAATCCTTACGCTTGCCCATTTTTCCTGCTTCTAACACATCAACTTTGAGGACAAAATGTTCACTTGCTGCCTAATATATCCCACCCACTAACAGGTGCCGTGATAAAGAGATAATCGGTGTTATTCACTTCACCTGTCATAATGTTATGCCTGATGGGTGTTATATATATATATATATATATATAAAGATGAATATGTGGCTCATAAATTTTATTCTATATCATGTGGCATGCACATAGTATCAGATCAGTTTTAATTAGGTTATGTGATCAGATGGACCAGGAAGGTTAACTAGCAACATCAGCATTACCTAATTAATATTCATTATTATTAACCAAGCTGGTGTGCGTCTCCCAAAAGCATCGTTAGCCAACTATGGTCGCAAACAATGGAACTTGTGACCATAGTTGGCTTTGGGAAATGCACCCCTGTTTAGTTCCTGTCTCTATGAAGCCCCTTCTTCCGAAAAGCACAATGTTCCGTATTCAACTTACGAAAAAAACGTAACTGGCGCGACGATGACATTGGACGTAACGTAAGCGTTTTGAACTGCAAGAGGCATTACATTTTCTTCGTAAGTTGAATACTTAAGGCGGTCTGGCGGAAGCTAGATATTTTACTTCATAAAGTTTTAAATATGGGTATTTTTCTTTCACAAACCCATCGATTCACTTCAGAAGGCCTTTATTAACCCCCCGGAGCCGTATAGAGTACTTTTATAATGAATGGATGCATTTTTTTGGTCTTCAAATTTTGATCTGCCATTCATTGCCATTATAAAGCTTGGATAAGCCAGGATATTTATTATTATAACTCTGATTGTATTCGTCTGAAAGAAGAATGTCATATACACCTAGGATGGCTTGAGGGTGAGTAAATCATGGGCTAATTTTCATTTTAATTTTTGGGTGAACTAACCCTTTAAATAAATAATAATGTGACGTGTTTGTTGCCGGAAGAAAACTCAAGACTACAATGGAGGTGTTCAGGGAGTTGCGCACTGATATAGAGCATAACTCCCTCTGGAGTGCTTTGTAACTTTGCAGACCTTTACACACTACATCACATTACACACTAGAATGATGAAAATGTAAAAAAAAAATGTATATAGCAGGCTACTGTATAGAAGGGAAGAGGACTATATGGAACTATATAGTATTACTAGTGAGTAGTATATCTGAATTCATAGTTTTCATAAAACAGTAGGTGAAATGTAACCGGATGACCTACTGCTCACACAGAGATTCTGAACTGAAGTTATTTTTTATTGAATTTTTTTGGTTGGGAATTACTTATTCAAAACAAGTACCTACTCAGAGATGATGCAATTTCAGACGCAGCTTAAATTTCATTCCCACTTGAGCAGATGAGTCCCCTCATTCTTCTGCCTGTTATTCTTGGATTTCTCTGTTTTTGCCTGTGCCCCTTTTGACCCTGTCATTGTTTGGACTGTTTATCCTGTGTTTTAACCTATTGCCTGTCTTTTTGTATTGCCCTTCAGTAAAACTGCATTTACAAGGTGAAAAAAACCCCCACAAGATATTTGCAATACAGCACAGCCTTGAGTGCCTTATTGCTTTTATGGTAATGCTTTTTGTTTTTTTAAATATCTTATTTTTTAAAAACGGTTCATATAAAAATAAAAGCTAATTCAAAATATTAATGAAAACTATAATAGTATAAATAACACTGGAAACAACCCTTTATTATAGCTGTGAAAATGAATGTTTTAACTATGTAAACCCATATTTATCAACCTAAAATCATTCTCTGAGGCTTAAAAGATAGCAAGAGATGAAATACACATGGCTTTTGTCATAGAAGTGGTGTGAGGATGTCAGAATTTTAAAAGGATTCTTGCCTTTAATGTTTCATTTTGATGTGTTATGAAATATTCCCCTTGTAGCACAGAACGTGTCATTCAGACTGCGGTGAAATGACTGAAGTGCAGGTGTGCCGAGCAGAAGGGAGCGCAAGACACTGCAGGTGTTTCTGCTTGCAAACCCCATCCATAAACACAAATCACAGTTTGACTAAATTAACCAATAGACTGCTTTTGCATGCGCATCCTTACTCCGTTCACGCTCATGTTTTTGCGCTTGATCTCTCTGTCCGCCTCTGTGTGCGTGCATGTGTGTGTGTATGTGAATTGTGTATGTTTCCTGGGACTCGAACTCTCTGGAGGGAATGCTGCAACTAGAGCAGAAATACAAGACGAAATGAGATCATTGGACTGTGTGCTGACTGGCTGTCGAGACGACGGCCAGTTCCAAAGCCAGTTCTTGCCTGATTCTCAATCTACAAACACTCCGTCACAAGGGAGTGCAGAGGGGTACAACAGAATGCCAAAGCAAGAAAGGCAAAGGATTTGGATTAATGTTTTATGTCTGGATATAGTCACAGGGCTAGAGAAGCATGAAGCTGGAGGAATAATTTCACCTGTGCCGAAAAGTTGTGTTTAAAATATATATTTTTCTGGGTAGAAGGGCCCAGATCGCATCTCAAACTAACTGATCTCTTCTCCCGGTGCCAGTCGATTGATCCGTGAGCCAGGCTCTCAGAACACACCATGGGCTTCTGTGGTCAGATCTGCTCTCCACAGACGATTCGATTTCCAGTGTCTGCCTTGAACCCTGGACTAACAAATCTCCATTAATGATGTTCTTGTCAAATACACATTGTTGGATAACTGAAATTCTATTCTATTCTATTCTATTTTTTTTTGCATTTTATTTCACTGTTTATTTTATTTAATGCAGTTGGATGTAATTTTTATTAAGCAACAACATGTTAAACATGTTCAAAGTACAATACAAAGAAAACAAAAAGAAAGTAAAAATCATCCATTATCCACCTTATTTCCGCCACGGAACAAAAATATAAAAAGACACAATTCAAAACACATTTTTTCTGAATTTACATCTCGGAATTCTGAGTTTATGTATAGCAATTCTAAACTTTTTCCTTGGAATTCAGAGTTTACATCTCGCAATTCAGACTTTTTTTTCTCTGAAGGACCCACTTTATATTAGGTGGCCTTAACTACTGTGTACTAACATTTAAATGAATCATTTGATACAATGCACTTATTGTGTACATACATGTTTTTACATTGTACTTACATTTTTAAAATTACCTGCATGTAATTACATCTGTAATTAATTTCTGTAGTTACATTTATAATTACACTGTTGACCCTTCCCTTACACCTAACCTTAAACCTACAGCTCACAATTCTGACTGTTTTTCACAGAATTCTGAGTTTACATCTCGCCATTCAGACTTTTTTTCTCTGAATTCTGAGTTTACGTATTGCAATTCTGATCTTTTCCTTGGAATTCTGAGTTTACATCTCACAATTCTGACTTTTTTTGTCTAAATTCTGAGTGAACATCGCAGAATTAAATTTTTTCGCTCAATTTTTAAACACCTGACCTGACCGCATGCACATGCAGATTTCAGAGAAAAAAAAGTTGAAAATTGCAAAATTTAAATCCAGAATTCTGGTAAAAAGTCAGAAGTAGACACCTGTGCAGATATAAGCTCTCAATTCTGAGAAACAATGTCTGAGTTGTGAGATAAAAGTCACAATTAACTTTTTTATTTTTTTATTCTGTGGCAAAAATAAGCTTCTTCTGTAACAATTACAATATACAATATATTGTATATATTAAATAAAGTAAACTCGGGTAATCCACAAAGATACAAAACAGCGTGCTAGACACAAACAATACTGGACAATGAATAAAAGGAAATGAGGAACTTAAATACAGATGGTGATGAACACAGGTGACAACTAATTAATCAAATGATGAGTAACCATAGTAACTATGACAAACGGAACACAGGAAACAGGAAACAAAGACAAGTGAACTAAGTCCTTGAAAATGAAACTAAGACAATAAACTGAATGTAATTGTGACATCCATATCCATTTCTTAATACATTGTTTTTAGTAATTGCTTATGATCTTTTTAATTGAATAAAAACTTTTTTTATTTCATACATTTTTTATTTATCTTTATCTTGTGGTAACATTGCAATGTAGTTGGAAATATATTCAAATTTGGCTTATTTTCCGATTAGTTGTATGTTTTTTGTTTCTCAGTTGAGCCCTAGGTTTTCTTCCAGAAACTCTGATCAGCAATTCCTCAGTATTTTTGACAAGAGAATTCGTGTCAAGGTTTATTTTGGTTTGTTAACATGGTTCATGTTCTCAACAAAAGCTTCAATATTGTGTCTCATCGGATTCCCGACAAGCAAAGTTGAGAAACCGTTAAAGTGAGAAATGTTTCCCAAGGTGACCTTGAAACTTCATGTTGCCTCAGGTTTCTGACGCACTGATCAGTCATCAGACACCAATAGGGACAGATCGATGAGTGTCAGAAGAAAGCAGCAGCAGTCACTGACCTCCCCCCTGAGCCCTCGCATGAAGAACACATGGCACCATCAATCCTGCTGACCTGGAGCCGTCTTACTGGAACATCCATGTTGCTTCCGCAGAGTATTGTATATGGACAAATGCACTCGTTTAGCTACTGAAATGGCTTTCCTTTTGATCAGAGGCTCAGTTTCAGAAGCCAAGAGAGCATCATTCAGACCGCAACTGATGCAAAGAGCTGCAATACATTTATATATTCAGTGAACTCTGAAAGTCTAAGTCTACACTGACAAATCTGAGATTCAAAACAGAAATCTAGAAATAAACAATATTTACTTAATTAATTTAATACTTAATTAATTAATACTTAATTAATACTTAATTGTACTAAATGTGCACTTCAAATCTTAAAAGTAGATATTGTGGATATTACAATATTAATTAAATAAAATGCACTTTAAGTGAGCACTTTCATGACTATGCTTTTAAACACACTTAAGTACACTTTTAAAAAATGTCTATATGATATGTAACATACTGTCCTGCAGAGACTTTTGGGGTTATAAAAGTATAAAAAACATAAATAGGTTTGTTGAAGGCTGCTGGGTTGGATGTGGCTTGCAGGCTTGTAGAGGCTTGGCTTTTGATCATGAACAATATACCAAATGGTGTCCTGCAGCTGGTGGAACTGAGACATTGAGCGCCGGCAGGTGTTGAGAAGTAATGTTCTGAAAGAGCCACTGCATTATGAACGCAGCAAAAAGGTTGAAATGTATTCACATCAAGCCCATTGTCATTAAATAAATCTGATTGAGCGTTTCAAAAGTACTTGGAAGATATGTGGATCTGTAGGTATTGAAATTCATCTCTGCACAAACACAAAGTCACCTTCAGCAGGCTTTGCTACTGCAGTAACAACAGTGTAGTGTGTTAAATATTTACTATGTGCGAGCTTTAGTAGCTCAATTTAATTTCTCCCACATAGCTGACACTTTGTTCCCTTTCAGTCGGTCACGTTCGACGTACGTCGGAACTGACCGACGAATTGGGATCTATTTTCGGAGACCAATCTACTTCGAGTGTTAAAAAACGAGCCAATGAGGATTGGCATGCGGTTGACGCATTCCACGACCCGCCCCGCATCGCGGGTATAAATACGGAAGTGGAAGCACCGCATATCGCTTTCAACTTCGGAGCCGAACTGTGCTTTGTTCTCTACAGAGTGTTGCGAAGCAAGTCAAAGAGGTCACTCCAGTCCACGTGTTGGTGTAACGGCGCTGTCAGCGGAGATCGCAAAAAACAGCTGTTCTCACAGCTTCCTGGGTGAGTGCTCTCAGCGGGCTTGCACCCCTGAACCGCTGCGAGCCGCGGTCATCCCCCTGTGTGCCTCGGCACTGATTGGAGCGGTTTTTCTTCCTTCTAAAAGAGTAACACGGTTTGACCCTGCGTCTTTTTCAAGATGTCATTCAAACCGTGTGTTTCTGGATGCCGTCGTTATCTGTCCCCAGCTGACGGACACGATCGCTGTCTCTCGTGTTTGGGCGTTCAGCACGCTGAGGCGGCTTTCGTGGATGACTCATGTTCCCATTGCGGGAACATGACCATCGCAGTACTATGGTCTAGACTCGAATACCTCAGACGGGGTGGAGTCCCATTGCGCATCCCCCGATCTAGTGGCCCTCCTGCTGCGAAGCAGAGGGCTGCTACTTTGGCTGATGCCTTTGGTGGAGACCTGAGGGTTACTGTGAGGGCACTCCCGCCGGGTCAACAGGCTCCTCGGGCCCCTCCCCCCTCTACTGCGCCGGTGGAGCTTCCGGAAGAGCAGCCTGGTCCTTCCCACGGGAGACCGTCTGTTACTTTCGGGGCTCCGGCTGAGGACATGGTCTCGATAGCCGCATCGGGGGACGAGCTAATGGACTCCGGAGATGAGGATTCGGCTGCGCTGCCCCCTTCGGGTGTGGTAGCGCTGCCCGAGTCTGATCCGGAGCTCACGGCTATGCTTGCCCGGGCCGCCGCCAGTGTTGGGCTCGAGTGGAACCCTCCACCGTGTCCCGAACCCTCGCGGCTGGACGATTGGTATCTCGGGACGGCCCGCGCTGGTTCTCAGCGCCCCGCCCCAGTACCTTTCTTTCCGGAGGTGCATCAGGAGCTCACGAAATCGTGGATAGCGCCTTACAGCGCTAGAAACCGATCGACTGACTCCTCCGTCCTCACTACCCTTGATGGTGGCGCAGCCAAGGGTTACGTGGAGATCCCCCCAGTCGAGCGGTCAGTAGCGATGCAACTGTGTCCGAAGACCGCTACTGACTGGCGCGGAAATCCGCGTCTCCCCTCCCGGGCGTGTAAGTTCTCGTCCGCACTAACGGGCAAGGCTTACACAGCCTGTGGAGAAGCTGCGTCATCTTTGCATGCCATGGCGCTCCTGCAGGTCTACCAGGCCAAAGCGCTCAAGGAACTGCACGAGGGTAGTTCCGACCCAGGGGTTATGCAGGAACTGCGTACCGCGACGGACCTCGCCCTCCGGGCGACGAAAGTCACCGCACGCTCCCTGGGTCGGGCGATGTCCACACTTGTGGTCCAGGAACGCCACCTGTGGCTGAACCTGGCGGATATGCGTGAGACCGACAAGGTACGGTTTCTCAACGCCCCTGTCTGCCAGGCCGGCCTCTTCGGCGACGCCATCGAGAGCTTCGCCCAGCAGTTCTCGGTGGCCCAGAAGCAGACGGAGGCAATCAAGAACATCCTGCCCCGGCGACCTGCTGCTGCCTCCACCCAGTCGCCGGCTGCAGCACCTCCGCCTGCTCGTCGCCGAGGGCGTCCCCCTGCGTCCGCCTCCGCCCCTGCTAAGCCTAAGCAGCAGCCTCCACCTAGCAAGCAGGGTGCCGGGCGTAGGGGTACTGCCCAACCCGTCCAGGGTCCCGCAAAGTCCGCCGGCAAGCGCAAGGGCAAGCGGCCCTGAGACGGGCAGCCCAGGGAGAAGAGGAGCTGCTCCAGGGGAGGTGGTGTCCGCACCCCTCCTCCCCCCGGAGGAGGACCGGGGGGAGAATGTCTCTACTGGTCATCTCAACATCCTGCCGCTGGCTCTCCGGAGTCCAGCGGTACCCACATTCTCAATAAAAGAGCAGTTTCTTCCCTCCCTGGGCCCCAAGAGGGCCAGGTTGGCAGTGCGCGACGCCCCCGGGCCTCGCCACTCCTTTCCTCCCCTCTCCCCCTCGCCAGGGGGCAGCAGTATGGGCACCCAGGACGCCTCTGGGCCTCCTCACCCATACTCTGCCCCACCCTGGAGTTCTCAGACAACACTCCGGGCCGCCTCCGGGCCTCCCGAGTCGGGTCTGTCTACTCCACCTCGCTGCCCCACCCCGGGTACGTCTGTGGTGCCGTTGGTCCCGCTTGTTCGGTCTCTGGGAGCCTGGCTAGGCCTTCCCAGGCCGTCTCGCTGGCTCATCCGTACTATCAGACTCGGCTACGCGATTCAGTTCGCGCGCCGGCCGCCCAAGTACAGGGGCATCCTCTTCACCACTGTGCGGAGTTGCGATGCCCATGTCTTGCGGTCCGAGATCGATGTCCTGCTGGCGAAGGACGCGATCGAGCCGGTTCCTCCTGCCGATATGAGGTCGGGGTTCTACAGCCCCTACTTCATTGTACCCAAGAAAGGTGGTGGGTTAAGACCAATCTTGGACCTGCGCATTCTGAATCGGGCCCTGCACAAGCTCCCGTTCAAAATGTTAACGCAGAAACGCATTTTCGAATGCATCCGTCCCCGAGATTGGTTCGCAGCGATCGACCTGAAGGACGCGTACTTTCATGTCTCCATTCTCCCTCGACACAGACCGTTCCTACGCTTTGCGTTCGAGGGGAGGGCATATCAGTACAAAGTCTTGCCCTTCGGGCTGTCCCTGTCGCCTCGCGTCTTCACGAAAGTCGCGGAGGCAGCCATTGTTCCGCTCAGAGAACGCGGCGTTCGGATTCTCAACTATCTCGACGACTGGCTCATATTGGCCCAGTCCCGGGATCAGTTGTGCGAACACAGGGACCTGGTGCTCCGTCACCTCAGCCTGTTGGGCCTTCGGGTCAACCGAGAGAAGAGCAAACTCTGTCCCACACAGAGGATCTCTTATCTCGGTATGGAGCTGGATTCGGTCAACCGGACAGCGCGCCTCACAGAGGAGCGAGTCCGGTCAGTGTTGAACTGCTTGAATACGTTCAAAGGCAGGACAGCGGTCCCACTGAAATATTTTCAGAGGCTCCTGGGGCATATGGCGTCTGCAGCCGCGGTAACGCCGCTCGGATTGCTTCATATGAGACCGCTTCAACGCTGGCTTCACGACCGAGTCCCGAGATGGGCGTGGCAGAGCGGCAAGTACCGGGTCTCAGTTACTCCTTACTGTCGCCAAACCTTCAACCCCTGGGCGGACCCTTTGTTTCTACGGGCGGGAGTGCCCTTAGAACAGGTGTCCAGGCATGCTGTGGTCTTCACGGATGCCTCATCCACGGGCTGGGGGGCCACGTACAACGGGCACACAGTTTCGGGTCTGTGGACGGGGCCCCAACTGTGTTGGCACATCAATTGCCTAGAGTTATTGGCAGTACGTCTCGCCCTGGGCCGCCTCAAAAAGCCGCTACAGGGCAAGCACGTACTGGTCCGTACGGACAGCACTGCGGCCGTTGCGTACATCAACCGTCAGGGTGGTCTACGCTCCCGTTGCATGCTCCAACTCGCCCGCCATCTCCTCCTGTGGAGTCAGAAGCGTCTGAGGTCGCTTCGGGCCATTCACATCCCAGGTGCGCTGAACCAGACAGCCGACAAGCTCTCTCGTCAGCCGACACCTCCGGGAGAGTGGCGACTCCACCCCCGGAGTGTCCAGCTGATATGGGACCTCTTCGGAGCCGCGCAGGTAGACCTGTTTGCCTCTCCGGACTCGACCCATTGCCAGTTGTACTATTCCCTGACCGGGGGCACCCTCGGCACGGATGCACTGGCGCACAGCTGGCCCCGGGACCTACGCAAATATGCGTTTCCCCCAGTGAGCCTTCTTGCACAGACACTGTGCAAGGTCAGGGAGGACGAGGAGCAGGTCTTGTTAGTTGCGCCCTACTGGCCCAACCGGACCTGGTTCTCCGAACTCACACTCCTCGCGACAGCCCCTCCCTGGCCGATCCCCCTGAGGAAGGACCTGCTCTCTCAGGGGCGGGGCACTCTATGGCACCCGCGTCCAGACCTCTGGAAACTCCATGTCTGGTCCCTGGACGGGACGCGGAGGTTCTAGGTGGCCTACCACAAGCTGTGGTAGACACCATCACTTCTGCTAGAGCCCCCTCTACGAGGCGCCTCTACACGTTGAAGTGGAACCTGTTCGTTGAGTGGTGCTCTTCCCGCCGGGAAGACCCCCGAAGGTGTTCGGTTAATGTCGTGCTTTCTTTCCTGCAGGATGGGCTGGAGCGAAGGCTGTCTCCCTCCACCCTCAAAGTGTACGTCGCCGCAATAGCGGCGTATCACGATGCAGTGGAAGGTAAGTCCTTAGGAAAGCACGACTTAATCGTCAGGTTCCTCAGAGGTGCGAGGAGACTGAATCCTCCTCGTCCAACCTCGATACCCTCTTGGGACCTAGCCCTGGTGCTCAGAGCACTTCAGGGCCCGCCCTTTGAGCCTTTGCAGTCTGCAGAGTTAAACATCCTGTCCATGAAGACAGCGCTCCTGACTGCATTGGCCTCAATCAAGAGGGTGGGGGACCTGCATGCACTTTCGGTCAACGAATCGTGCCTAGAATTCGGGCCGGCCAACTCTCACGTTGTCCTGAGACCCCGGCCTGAATATGTGCCCAAGGTTCCTACCACTCCCTTCCGGGATCAGGTGGTGAACCTGCAAGCGCTGCCCTCGGAGGAGGCAGA
Source organism: Coreius guichenoti (assembly GCA_039654105.1). NCBI lineage: Eukaryota > Metazoa > Chordata > Actinopteri > Cypriniformes > Gobionidae > Coreius > Coreius guichenoti. The sequence continues at coordinate 12,856,197 of CM077171.1, read as the reverse complement.
CCCAGCCCTAGCTTTGCTCTGTCCCGTCCGCGCCCTCCGTGCCTACGTGGACCGAACTCAAAGCTTTAGAACCTCAGAACAGCTCTTCGTCTGTTACGGAGGCCAGCAGAAGGGAAAGGCTGTCTCCAAGCAGAGGTTAGCCCACTGGATAGTGGATGCTATCGTCTTGGCTTACCAGTGCCAAGACGTGCCTTGCCCGTTCAGGGTGCGAGCGCACTCCACAAGGAGTGTAGCTTCCTCCTGGGCGCTGGCTCAAGGCGCCTCGCTGACAGATATATGTAGAGCTGCGGGCTGGGCGACACCTAACACGTTCGCTAGATTCTATAGCCTCCGTGTAGAGCCGGTATCTTCCCGCATCCTCGCCCCCAGTGGCCAGTAGCGCTAAGTGCCCGTTCTAGTGTCGGCTTGCAACGCCACTCCCGCCCTCTGGGCCGGATACGTGCGTCTATTATCTCCAGTTGTGTTCCCCGGAAACGGCTAACCCTGTCGAGCTCCTCCGTCACCCCTTCGGTGTCAGACGTTGCGGCCGTCTGACGCCAGGCCTGCACCCGTATGCTTGTGGAACGTGTGTGTAGGCTGGGTGCCATATGTAGCGGTTCCCTAACGGCAACCCCATATGTGTATTCTCCACGGTACCAGCTACCCTATTTGGCTAGCCCCGTGTCTTTCCCTTGACAGAGCCCGCTCTGTCGTCTCTGTTGGTGTTCTTTCCCCCCTGGGACCAGGTTGGATCCACCCCAGAGACTGCCATATGTAGTACTACCCTGATAGGTTAGTCCTTATGTGTATTTCGCCACCTCTCCTTCCTCTGAAGGACGTGGCTCCGCAGCGGGCCATCTCCACGAGACGGGCACGCTTTCCCAGCGTTATCCAATAGTCACACTGAGTGGGTCTTGCAGGAACAGCAGTGACTGACCTTCCCTGCCGGGAGCCCTGACTCCCACTCCAACATAGGTGTGGTCCAGTGAGCTCAGGCAGGGCGCTGGAAGGGCCAGCATCCCTGGCGTGTTGGTAGGGATCCCAATTCGTCGGTCAGTTCCGACGTACGTCGAACGTGACCGACTGAAAGGGAACGTCTCGGTTACGTATGTAACCCTCGTTCCCTGAAGGAGGGAACGGAGACGTACGTCCCGTCGCCAGGTGCTGTGCTTCAGCTGAAGGCCGAGTCACTCGTCTCGGCTCCTCAGTTGAAAAGCGATATGCGGTGCTTCCACTTCCGTATTTATACCCGCGATGCGGGGCGGGTCGTGGAATGCGTCAACCGCATGCCAATCCTCATTGGCTCGTTTTTTAACACTCGAAGTAGATTGGTCTCCGAAAATAGATCCCAATTCGTCGGTCAGTTCCGACGTACGTCTCCGTTCCCTCCTTCAGGGAACGAGGGTTACATACGTAACCGAGACGTTTTTGGTTAAGCATGAGGCCAGAATGCACAAATAATGAGGAATTATTTTTATTTGGCCTTTGTTTGAGGTAATAAGCATTAATAGTGTATTTTAGATTACATGACTCATCATTTTTCTCATCAATAGAAACTTAAAAGTGTAATTCTCATTGCTCTCAAGCAAGAAAGGAATGGCTTTATTCAGCTGTTTTTTTCAATAAAGTGACAAGACAAATGTCTTTCAGGGTGTTTTCACACTTGAGTCCTCTTAAAAAGAACTGAACTCAGACTCCTTTAAGTGGACCAAGAGGTGAACCAAGTGAAAAAGGACCCAGTTCTCTTCACGTTCACACTGTCCTTGTACCTGAAAGAGGACTCAGATCCTTTTTTGGTCCACTTTAGTAGGAATGTGGTCTCAGACCCCTTTGTGTTCATACTGTTGCCTTTTGGATCTAGTCCAGTTCAGTGTTTGATGGACGACCTCTATGGCCTTCAAAATTTGATGGGGCTTATAGGGGAGTATGGGGGGTGCTGGATGGCAGAGGCAGGCAGAGGCAGGCTAAATACACATAAATTGTGCAGATATCAACATGAATTAATACATCATTTTTAATATAAATAATTTTTTATTATTGCTGTCAATCAATTAAAATAGTTAACTAGGTTTTTTCTGTGATTAATCATTATTAATCGCCATTAAAAACACTATATATATATATATATATTTTATAATGTAATAATTTCACAGTTAATCTCCAAATTAATGAAGAAACAACATAAAGAATATTTTTTTTATATTTGTTTAATGGCATCTTTTTATGAAAGAAGACCAGTATCACTGATAGTAATAGTATAGCTACTGATGTCTCTATGAAATAACATTTCATTGACACCAGTGAAATAATACATTAACATTTATTAAGCTTAAAAAAAAAAAAAAAAACTTTTAATTTAAGTGAATTTAAAAACAATCCTCACATAAACCCATAATAAATTTCATATGTAGCCTACCTGTGCCTTTCCTACCTGTATAACAAGTAGGAAATATACAGATATATATATATCAGTTTGCACTGCATATATTATAAATTATATATAGATTCATCCTTATTAAAGCTACAAAAGTTATTTAGTCAAGAGCAGTGCGTATTTCGTGAGTAGCCTAATTACTTTTGTTCTTTACATTGTCATCATAAGTGATTACTGTCACTTTAAGATCTTCCGCTGTCGCACATGAAGCGGATCTCACACGTGTCTTGTTTTCTCACACCTCTTTAAGTTCATTTAAGACGTTATTTAACTCTTTTAAGGTTGCTTTTATGAGGATACTCAACAAAACTGGCATTTTGGCATAATTGTGCGTGCTGTTCGTTCAAGAGCGAAAGAGAACTCGAATCTGGCACGCTTTCTATGCATCTTGTGTGTGTGTGTGTCACAGACAGCTCGTTCTCTTTGCCTTGTCGCTCTTGAATGGTTTAAAAGCATTTGCATGAATAAAAGCGTGATCATATAATGTAACGCTAGCCAAAGGATGACAGAGTCTTCTCCTCCCCTACCAGTGATGCTTGATTCAACTTCCCGCGCCCTGCACAGATATCAACAGCGCAACTAGGTTGTAGGTTGCCAGGTCGAGGTCATAAATGGGTTGAAATGTGTATGATGTGTCCTTTTTTACAGACTTCTGTATGATTCTATGAGTAGGATGCGTTTCATACAAGATATGGCAACTGAACAACCTCGGAATAATATATTGATGTGATTATTCATATAACGAGGTTTGGGCCATACAAATTACGGGAGATTCCTGGGAGAAATAACAAAACGGGAGGGGGGCGGTAGATGGGTGTGAAATACGGGAGACTCCCGGCAAAAACGGGAGTGTTGACAGGTATGGGTCTGAAATCGTTTGGAGTGTTCACATATGGGCCAAAAATCAGTGTGAAAACACCCTTAGTCACCAAGGCCACATCATGCAGCCCTCAGCATGCCTTTGTGTTCATTTGACCTTTACTGCTTAGAATTCTGACAAGTGTGTCATATGGTGTAAATTAATAACACACTACGTGAAGTATGAAGTGCAGTACTGTAGCATCTGGACTAGATCATGATGAGTCGATTCTGCTCTAAGCATCAGAAAGCTTTTAGCCGCATATAAATTAATGTTCTGGTGCCACTAAGTCTGAGCTAAATTGCCCCGTTGGCACTTTTTGTGGCTTAGCCGAGGCAAAGCAGACAACCCCTCGAAGAGCCCTGGTGACTTCAAAGGGAGACACAATCTCTCTCCCTATCAACACATGCCCCATCCCACACAGACAGAGGGGCCTGGGCATTGAGAAACTCATCCAATACACATAGTTACAGACAGTCTCCTCATTTTCCTCAAAATGAAACTATTCCAGAATGTATATATATTCCCGTGTGTATGTTTGGTCCCTATGTTATACGCTACGAAGTCATGATGTGTGTAATGTTAAGGTCATTTTAAATGCTTGTATTAATGTGTAAAGGATGTATTTCTGCTTTTATACCTTCAAGCCAAAGCTTGTTTGGTATCTAAATGCTCCTCTCTCTTTTTCTTAATCAACGGTGCACAGTATGTGATTATGAGATGCATCATTAGTATGTTTAACAACCTTGGTAGTAAAACTGGACTAATTCTCACATCCTTATAAGGACATGCCGGTGGGTCATAAACCGAGACAAAGGAATTTTCTCCCGCCTAAAGTGCACACAGATGATAGGCTTCTGTGATTTCCATTACAGGAAAGATGGGCGTATGTTAATGGGCCTTAAAAGACAAAGGACACGTTTCTTTACTCTTCTTCGCTTCTTCCTCCCCTCATCTCATCTCGGCTCGTCCCCTGGCCAGGCGGCACAGGCCCTGGCTAGGTAGGAGGCTCAGTCCAGTTGGTTGGTTCCTTTGAAGTTTGGCACGCTTCGCGACTCAGCCCCGACCAGGCGGCCAGGCAGCGCGTTCCATCACATCGCTCAGTCAGCTTGCTCAGTCAACTTTCTCAACTTCGACGGAGACAATTCCCTTTCTCCCTTTTCGGCAACATTCACTTTCAAGTTGACTAAAAGAGTACTTGTTATGAAAATAATATGAATATAAGATGCATTTCATATCGCGTACTTATGCACTATTCTATGGTGTTTTTAAATATAAATAGTGTGAGTAGTGTGTTCACACTGAAAATTCCAAATAGAAAAAGTGCACTTTAAATACCTGGATGATGCACTAAATTAACGGAAAAAACAAAGTGTGGAATGTTGCACACTTCATACACTCAACTGTCACAGCTTTAATTACGTAGAGAAGGGGAAGGGGCTAACAGACTCCGATGTTGAATGACAAAATAACCTTATCAAATTCATACACTACACGGATGAGTACATGCTAGTGCATAAGTACATAAGTGCATAGTGTATAGTGTGTCATTTGGGACGCAACCAGGGCCTGAAATTAACACCCGACCATGCGCCAAATGCGGATGAATTTTGCAATTGGCGGGTAACACCGTCAATCTACCTGCCACATTGGCAGGTAGCCAATGAGAATTGAGTGATTCATTAGGCAGTTTGAAAGGATGCGACTGCTGTTTCGGAACGTTCATGCGATCAGAAAGAAGATGAGGCCCTTCTCTGACTACGTTTGGATGTGCGAGTAAGTATTAAACTGTTGGTGAGATGGGATGAGATAATGCAACGCTGACGCAGGCTACAGTACAATGACAGTTGCACAGATGTGTGTGCGTGGGCATGTTGGGAGTTGGGAACCGGTGAGAAAATGTCCGGTACCAGGTAACTTTACCAGTAATAATAATATTAATTTAGTTCTGCTTAACGGTTCCTGAACGCTGTAACTAACAGCTGCCAGGACCTGTCTACATAACTAAATCAGCCATCAACACAGCCGTGTGTGATTTGTTTACATAGGAGCTGCGGTAGGTCTATATCTGTGGACTCAGATTAGCAGCAGTCAGTATATGACTGTCTGTGACACGGGAAATCAATAAATAAAAATATTTTAAAAAATTTATATTCTAAGAGTTATTATTACTTATATTGATTTTGTTCATAACTTGACAGCACTTAAATGTGTATTCTTACAATGTTTGTGCAATTCCTGTTTTTCACCTTTATGAGGCAAAAAAAAAAAAAAAAAAAAAAAAACTGGCTGGTAAAAAGTCACTGTGGCTGGTGGTCAAAAAAGTTAATTTCAGGCCCTGGACGCAACTATACTTAAGTGTGAACAATGCATGTTAATTGCAGTTAAATGAAAATGTATTTGATGTACTTAAAGAGATGTGTAGGTAATTAGAATTTAATAGACTGCAGTTAAATGTATGTATTAGAATTTAAATTTGTATTAAAGGTAATTAGATGATTGCTTTTTTGACCCACTTAAAGGGGCCATGAACTGCATTGTTTTATAAATTATAATGTTATGTGTGCACTTATAATGTTAGTATGATTTTTACATCAAAAAATTGTCATAATTTAGAAATAAAAGGCATTTTCCTACCCTGATTTTAGCCTCTGCTCTGAACGCTCTGTTTGAAGGGGCGTGTTTCTGCTGTGAGATTTCAGTGTAAACGCCCACTGCTGTGATTGGCTAACATCTTTGCATATGAAATAGCTAGTATTACATGTGGAACTATCTCCAAAACTTTTAGCACGTTTTTACTATTACAGCTCTCAAGGTTAACTAATCGTGAAAAGTGTTGATTATAGTATTATATTTAGATCGTGGCATGAAAGGTTGCAGTGATGAGCATTGTAGCCGATCACAGACATATCGAGCGCATGAATGCAGTGATCTTGTCATTGTAACTCGATTTCTGCACACTAATGAATGCTTTCATCATAACTAACAGTGCAAACACAATGTAAATAAGAGATTTGTTGATTATTACGGGAGTTTTGGCGCAAGTCCAGAACTCAGTCACTAATAAACTTGCGCTGTTTGATTGACAGCTCCAGCGATTGTAAAGGGAGCGTCCTTTGATCGCTTTCTATATATAATTTAATCAAAGTTTAAATAACAGATTATTTTCATCCTACTAAGAGACACAATGTAAAGTTGACCGTTTAGTCACTGGTTTGATTTACTGACACATAGACGAAGAACATCTGACTGTACATGAATCATTACATATCAGAAATCACTGGTCACAGATCAGGCATTGGAATTAACACAGTTACTTACATGCTGTGGCATTACTGAAGAGTTCATATTATAAAAGTCTGTTTGCAAAGCCTGCTCAGAAATTGCAAGTGATTTACCAAAGAATGCACAGTGAAATGTACCGAATACAAATAAATAATGGCGCAGTCGTTTTCAGTTGCCTCAAAATAGCAACGCGCCAACAACGCGCCGGAACACACCTCATTTTCAGACCAGCACGCCCATGGGCTCAGGACATGAAAATGATAACTGCGTTGGGCTGAAACTAGCAAAAAACACTTGCGTCGCGCCTGGCGTCGCATTGCGCCGGGTGTATGATAAGTGCGCTCTGCAATTAAGTGACCGTAATATTATATTATCTGCAAGTACAGTTTGTTTAAATATACTTTTAAGATTTGAACTTCACTGTGTACATTCAATACAATTAAGCACACTCGTTTTTCAGGGTTGACCTTCTGCTTAGTAAGTGATGAATGAACAAGTTAAGACATTTCTAAATAAAATATAAATGGAAAGTCTTGTCACTATAATGCTGTGGCATGACCTGAGGGGAGCATTATAGTATAGTATTTTCAAGCAGTGCACAGTAAAATTCTGAAAATATAGTGGTGTTTATTTTACCATCTTGACAAGCTTATTTTAGGAGACTCGTTTGACAAGCTTGGACAGTGTTGACATTAACAACAAACACTTTAAAATGGCTTTTGCAGCGGATGGATTTGCGTCTTTGATGAGAGTCTCATGTCAGGGAGGAGAGGGTTTAAACACGCAGGGGGCACAGGTCAAACTCAGAAGCGCTTCATCTGAGCACGAGCGCCTGAATCCTCGCGGGGATCCGTAATCCAGGTAATGTCCTTATCTGTCCCCAACCATTTCTGATTAGTTCTCATCTGGGAAATCACACAGTGGCCGGATTCCATATCCGGCAATCAGGATTAACGTCAGTCAGAATATCAAAGTGGACTATGATACTTTTAGCTGTGTGCTATTTATGGAGAAGTGGTCTTGTGACAGCTGAAAGCATGACAAGCAAAAGTTGTGACAAAAGCATGCTCTGATGAAGAGATTAGAGTATATATTATTTATGAAATCAATAATATAATTTTATTCGTATAATCGTATGATTTATGTAATAAAATGTTTTGCATCGTTTTACATTATTTTCATGGCAATTAAAAACATTTCACACTCCACAGTACTCTTTATTACTGTGATGCAGAAAATCTTATTGTCATTACTGTATTTGTGAAAAATACTATTAAAAAAGTAAAAAAATACTTTAGATTTATGTTTTTGAAGTGCATATAAAATTTTCATCCATTTGGATTACAGTTTTAACATAAACAAATATTAGTCAGTCATACATAAATAAAACTATAGTACTAATAAACTGAATGTGTTTTAAACACACAATAACCAGTTCCCTTTCGTTCAGTCACTCCGAGTAACGTCAGTGACTGACGAATGGGGGGTTTCGCCTAGAAGCCTATCATCTTCGAGATCTAGAAAACGCCCAATGGCAGTGCCAATGCCATGGGCATGCGGAATTTGCATAGTGTAACTCCGCCCCACAGTGTGGGTATATAAGGAAGTACGCTGGCAACATCGCATTATGTTTCTGCTTCGGAGCCAAGAGCATCTATCTCTTCACTCCTTAAGCCTTTTTGAGTATATCGTCAAGCTTCTTCGAGACGAACAGCTTTCCTGTCGGTGTTGGTGTTACGGCGCGTTCCAGCGAGTGTTTACTTCCTGCCTGCTGATCTGTGCAGTGATCTGCATCCAGCTGGTATTCGTTCCCTGGGCGCTTTGGCATCGCTGTGAAGCTCCCTCTCACAAAAGAGCTCGCATGTGGCACGTCTTTTTAAAGACGGTTTGCCCGTGCACTTCTGGGTGCAGTCGATCTCTGTTGCCATCTGATGGGCACAATCGCTGCGTGACGTGTTTGGGCTTCAGCACGTTCAAGCAGCGTTTGTGGATGCGTCATGTTCTCACTGCGGGAACATGACCATCGCGATGTTGCGGTCGAGACTCAATGACCTCCGCAAGGAAAGAGAGTCCCCTCTGCCACACCCCAATCTACCGTCTCCGAGAGAGATGGTACTTTGGCTGGTGGCCAGGGTGACCTGAGGGTTACGGTGTGGCATAACCCCGACGATCATTCCTCGGGCCACACCCCCCTCTCGCACATCGCTACCCGCGAGTGATCGGACTGAAGCAGCGGGACCGTCTGCGGACGCCCCGTGTGTTTCGTTCGGCGCTCCAGTTGGCGATGAGATGTCGATCGCCGCATCTCAAGGTGGGCTGGAGTCCTCTGGGGATGAAGATTCGGCTATGCTGCTGCCTTCGGGCGTGCCAGCATTGCCCGAGTCCGACCCGGAGTTGACAGCCATGTCATCTCGGGGGATGTTTGGTCTTTGGGTGTGACGCGTCCTGACAGCTGTTGGGCCCCGCCCCCAATTACTTTCTCTCCCGGGATACATGAGGAGGTCACGTGGTCCTGGAAGTCCCCGTTGTCTTCCCGCGACCGTTCGGCGGCCTCCTCCGCCTTCTCTGCCCTCGATGGGGCCGCGCCCAAGGGTACACTGGGGTCCCCCCTGTTGACGCTCAGTTGCAATCACGGTCGAGACTCAATGACCCCCGTATGGAGGGAGAGTCCCCTCTGCCACACCCCAGTTATCCTCTCCACGTGACGGGATGTTTGGCTGGTGGCCAGGGTGACCTGAGGGCTGCGGTGTGGCATAAACCCCGACGAGTATTCCTCGGGCCACACCCCCCCTCTTGCACAGAGTGCTTCAATGTGGCGCGGTGATCCTAAGCACCCCTCCAAGGCCTGTAGTTCTCGTCTACTCTGGTGGCGAGGGACTGCAGAGCTGCGGGGCAGGCCGCCGCCTCTCAGCACGCCATGGCCATCCTTCAGGTCTTCCAGGCCAGGATGCTCGTGGCATGCACGAGGGTAGAGCTGTCCCAGGGCTCTTAATGAGCCGCGTGCCGCCACCGACCTCGCCCTCCGGGTGACGAAGGTGACCGTGCGCTCCCTGGGTCAGGTGATGTCCACAGCTGTGGTCCAGGAGAGACGAGGCTCAGCCTGGTCGATATGAGAGAGGCTGAGCGAACCCGGTTCCTCAACGCTCACATATCCCAGGCTGGCCTCTTCGGCGGCACGGCCAAGAACTGCGCCCAACAGTTCTCGGCTGTCCAGTAGCAGACTAAGGCCATTAAACGTACTGCCCCGGCGGCTGTTATTCAGCCGCAGGCTCAGTCGCCTCAGTCTGCTTGCCGCCGAGGGCGCCCTCCTGCGGCTTCGACCCTCCCGCCGCCCTTTCCGGGCCGCGCCGTAGGGATGGTCCCCGTCCGCTCCCAGCCCCACAGCCCACCTAACGCCAGGCTAGCGGCGCTCCTGACGCGGACAGCTCAGGGATGGGCAGTTCTTCCAAGGAGTTGGTAGCAGGGCCACTCCTTCCCCCGGTGGAGGGCCGGGGGAGAATCTTCTGTTCAGCTGCTGGCCCCCAGGTCAGCAGCACCCTATGTGGAAGAACTAACTCACCCATCCCTGAGCACCCAGAGACCGATGGCAGTGTGCGCCGCCCCCGGGCCACGCCACTCTCGTCCCTCTCTAACGCCAGTCTCCTCTCAGAGCAGACCCCAGGGGAACACGCGTCCTTCCCTGGTCTCCTCTGTCAGGACGCGGCTGATGACCGTGCCCCCACACCGGGACGCTACGCCTCCCACGTCCGGGCCGGTCACGCCGCCTCGCTGCCCCACCCGGGGTACGTCTGTGGTCCGCACGACCCCGCTGGTGCAGTTTTTGGGAGCCTGGCTAGAGCTTCCCGGACTGTTCCGCTGGGTCGAGAAGACCATCAGGCTCGGCTATGCGATTCAGTTCGCTCAGGCTCCTCCCTGCTTCCGGGGAGTCCGCCACACCATGGGGGGCCCAACGCCCCTGTCATGCGTGCAGAGGTTGCTACCTTGCTGGCGAAGGGTGCGATCGAGCCTGTCCCTCCAGCCGAGATGAAGTCCGGCTTCTACAGCCCTTACTTCATTGTACCCAGGAAAACCGCTGGGTTACGACCGATCCTGGACCTGCGCGTCCTGAACCGATCCTTTCACAGGCTTCCGTTCAGGATGTTGACAGCGAAGCGCCTTTTCGAATGCGTTCGTCCAGTAGATTGGTTTGCAGCGATCGACCTGAAGGACGCCTACTTCCATATCAGTACACGGTCCTCCCATTCGGGCTAGCTCTGTCCCCTCGTGTCTTTACGAAGATTGTCGAGGCAGCCCTTGTGCCACTCAGGCAACACGGGGTTCGCATCCTGAACTACCTCGACGACTGGCTGTTCCTGAGTCACTCTCGAGAGCAGGTGTGCGAACACAGAGACCTGGTGCTCCAGCACTTAGCCCGTCTGGGCCTTCGGGTCAACTGGGAAAAGAGCAAACTCTGCCAGTGCAGAGGATCTCTTTTCTCAGTATCGACTCGGTCGCCAGGTGCGCGCAGCTTACGAGCGAGCGCGCGCAGTCACTGCTGACTTGCCTTCGTCAAATCAGGAGCAAGAGTGCGGTTCCACTGAAGTTATTTCAGAGGCTCCTGGGGCATATGGCATCTGCAGCCGCGGTAACGCCGCTCAGATTGCTTCATATGAGACCACTTCAGCACTGGCTTCGCGATCGAGTCCCGAGATGGGCATGGCAGTCGGGCACGCTCCGGTCCCAGTGACTCGGGCCTGCCTGCAGACCCTCACCCCGTGGTCGAACCTCAGTTCTACGGCCGGTGTGCCCTTAGAACGAGTTTCCAGGCAATTTTGTTGTGTCAACAGATGCTTTCACCACGGGCTGGGGTGCCATGTGCAATGGACATGCTGCCGCGGGCTCCTGGACAGGACCCCAGCGCCTTCTGCATGTCAATTGCCTCGAGTTGCTGGCAGTACGGTTTGCCCTGCACCGCTTCCGAGCGCTGCTCAAGGGTCAACACGTGCTAGTCCGGTCAGACAACACGGCCACAGTAGCGTACATCAACCACCAGGGTGGTCTACGTTCCCGCCGCATGTCTCAACTCGCCCGCCATCTCGTCTTATGGAGTCAGAAGCACCTGAGGTCCCTTCGTGCCATCCACGTCCCGGGAGTCCTGAACCGTGCAGCCGACGAGCTCTCACGGCTTCAGCCACTTCCTGGAGAATGGAGACTCCATCCCCAGACGGTTCAGCTGATTTGGGAACAGTTCGGCGATGCACAGGTAGATCTGTTTGCCTCCCACGACTCTTCCCATTGCCGCCTGTTTTATTCCCTGACCGAGGGCTTCCTCGGCACGGATGCTCTGGCGCACAGCTGGCCGCGGGGCCTCCGCAAGTTTGCGTTTCCCCCAGTGAGCCTTCTCGCACAGGTTCTGTGCAAGATCAGGGAGGACAAGGAGCAGGTCCTTTTGGTCGCCCCGTATTGGCTCGGCCGGACCTGGTTCTCCGAACTCGTACTCCTTGCGACAGCCCCTCCCTGGTCGATTCCTCTGAGGAAGGACCTCCTTTCTCAGAGACGGGGCACCCTTTGGCACCCGCATCCCGACCTTGGATCCTCCACGTGTGGCTCCTGGATGGGACGTGGCAGGTTTGAGTACCCTACCACCTCAGGTGGTGGCTACCATCACTTCCGCTAGGGCCCTGTCTACAGAAACGACACGCCTATGCGTTGAAGTGGAACCTCTTCGTCACTGGTGTTCTTCTCGCCAAGAAGACCCCTGGAAATGCCCGATCGGGTCCGTGCTCACATTCCTCCAGGAAGGGTTGGAACGAAGGCTGTCTCCTTCCACCCTCAAGGTTTATGTGGCCGCTATTTCTGCCTACCACGACCTTGTGGAGACGAAAAAGGTAAGTCAGCACGACCTGGTCATCAGGTTCCTGAGGGGAGCGAGGAGACTGAATCCTCCTCGCGCTCCCCTCGTACCCTCTTGGGACCTCTCAGTAGTCTTAAGTGCTCTGCAGAGGGCTCCCTTCGAGCCATTGCGGTCAGTCGAGCTTAAGTTCCTGTCTATGAAGACAGCGCTCCTGATCGCCTTGGCCTCCATCAAGAGGGTAGGGGACCTGCAGGCATTTTCGGTTGACGAAGCGTGCCTGGAATTCGGGCCGGCCTACTCTCACGTGATCCTGAGACCCCGGCCTGGATATGTGCCCAAGGTTCCCACCACTCTGTTCCAGGTGGTGAACCTGCAAGCGCTACCTTTGGAGGAGGCAGACCCAGCCTTGGCACTGCTCTGTCCAGTACGCGCCCTCCGTGCTTACGTAGACAGAACGCAGTGTTCAGGACCTCAAACCAGCTCTTTGTCTGTTATGGTGGGAAGCTGAAGGGAAAGGCTCTCTCCAAGCAAGGTTGTCTCACTGGATAGTGGACGCCATTGTTTTGGCTTACCTGACGCAGGGGCGTCCATGCCCCCTAGGGGTCAGGGCTCACTCCACCCGGAGTGTGGCCTCCTCTTGGGCTCTAGCGCATGGCGCCTCGCTAACAGACATTGCAGAGCTGCAGGCTGGGCGACACCCAACACATTCGCCAGATTCTATAATCTCCGAGTGGAGCCAGTGTCCCCTCATGTACTCGCCTCTACTAGTGGCCGGTAATGGACTAGGCTCAGGTGTCTTCGCTTGCTCGCCATTCCACTCCACGGACTGGATACATGCGATATTTTCCTCAGGTAGTTTCCCTGAAGCCCTGAGTTCGTCCAGCACTGTTGATGCCGACACCAGTACGTCTGCCCACTCGCTCAGGCCCTTGTGTTGGCTAGGTGCCACCGTATGCATGGTTCCCCCGTTGGGTGACCCCCACATGTGTATTTCCACTGTAAGTCTCCCTGAGCATGTGTCTTTCCCTTGGCAAGCCCCTTGCCACCCCTGGGGGTAAAAATTCTTCCACCTTCGGCTGGTTACCCCAGAGTTCTCCATATGTAGCCCTGAGCGGGTCATATGTGTTTCCTTAAGTCCTCCCTGCGGGTAGGCGTTTGGCGCATACTTCCACCTGGAATATGCTTCCCAGTGTACCTTGGTATTCCTGTGTTAAGTGGGAGTCCTTCGTCCGTACTAGCTTACGACAGGGAGCTCACGCTTACGCAGGGCACTGGATGACAGCCGAGTGGCGTGATTACATTGGGACCCCCATTCGTCAGTCACTGACGTTACTCGGAGTGACTGAACGAAAGGGAACGTCTCGGTTACATATGTAACCCTCGTTCCCTGAGGAGGGAACGGAGACGTAACGTCCCTCTGCCACTTCCGCTGTACCGCTGGAACAGCCGGGAGTTCAGTCTTGGCTCCTCAGCAGGTAAACATAATGCGATGTTGCCAGCGTACTTCCTTACACTGTGGGGCGGAGTTACGCTATGCAAATTCCGCATGCCCATGGCATTGGCACTGCCATTGGGCGTTTTCTAGATCTCGAAGATGATAGGCTTCTAGGCGAAACCCCCCATTCGTTAGTCACTGACGTTACGTCTCCGTTCCCTCCTCAGGGAACGAGGGTTACATACGTAACCGAGACGTTTTTTTATATTTATCATCAATCAATCCGATTTGTTTCAATCTCATTTATTTTAACAAACAGAATGTTGCTTGTTCCACAGCCATATTTTAATCTTGTTCATACTTTATATGTCAGGGTTATGTTGAGTTTCATTGTGTTTTCGTGTGCCTGTTTCCGAATAGTTCAGGTTATGTTTACACGACAACGATGTACTAAAAATGGGAACTTTTTCCTTTGCGTTTTTTGGAAAGGTTTTTCATACAGATGATTTTTTTGCATTCACACGGATCCGTTAAAACGGCTAAAAACACTGTATTATTCATGCCAGGCCAGGAGTTGGCGATGTCACTTTGTAAAGAAACACTACATGCCTATAGACTAAAAATGTGATGCGCATGATGTCACCGTTTCCACAAATTAGTGTTTTTGTAATTTACACAGATATCATAACGGTATCGTACCCAAAACGGTGTTGTTGTGTAAATGAACGGCCAAAATGCATACGTTTTTTGTTTTTTGTTATTAATGCCCCCTTAGTCTTGATTATTCCCTTGTTAGTTTCCTTTGGTTACTGATTAGTTACGTTTTGTTCCCTTGTTTTCTCCTGTTTATATACTCCGTTTTGTTAATTTCTTTGGTTAGCTATATTACAAACCCGATTCCAAAAAAGTTGGGACACTGTACAAATTGTGAATAAAAAAGGAATGCAATAATTTACAAATCTCATAAACTTATATTTTATTCACAATAGAATATAGATAACATATCAAATGTTGAAAGTGAGACATTTTGAAATGTCATGCCAAATATTGGCTCATTTTGGATTTCATGAGAGCTACACATTCCAAAAAAGTTGGGACAGGTAGCAATAAGAGGCCGGAAAAGTTAAATGTACATATAAGGAACAGCTGGAGGACCAATTTGCAACTTATTAGGTCAATTGGCAACATGATTGGGTATAAAAAGAGCCTCTCAGAGTGGCAGTGTCTCTCAGAAGTCAAGATGGGCAGAGGATCACCAATTCCCTCAATGCTGTGGAGAAAAATAGTGGAGCAATATCAGAAAGGAGTTTCTCAGAGAAAAATTGCAAAGAGTTTGAAGTTATCATCATCTACAGTGCATAATATCATCCAAAGATTCAGAGAATCTGGAACAATCTCTGTGCGTAAGGGTCAAGGCCGGAAAACCATACTGGATGCCCGTGATCTTCGGGCCCTTAGACGGCACTGCATCACATACAGGAATGCTACTGTAATGGAAATCACAACATGGGCTCAGGAATACTTCCAGAAAACATTGTAGGTGAACACAATCCACCGTGCCATTCGCCGTTGCCGGCTAAAACTCTATAGGTCAAAAAAGAAGCCATATCTAAACATGATCCAGAAGCGCAGGCGTTTTCTCTGGGCCAAGGCTCATTTAAAATGGACTGTGGCAAAGTGGAAAACTGTTCTGTGGTCAGACGAATCAAAATTTGAAGTTCTTTTTGGAAAACTGGGACGCCATGTCATCCGGACAAGGACAACCCAAGTTGTTATCAGCGCTCAGTTCAGAAGCCTGCGTCTCTGATGGTATGGGGTTGCATGAGTGCGTGTGGCATGGGCAGCTTACACATCTGGAAAGGCACCATCAATGCTGAAAGGTATATCCAAGTTCTAGAACAAGATATGCTCCCATCCAGACGTCGTCTCTTTCAGGGAAGACCTTGCATTTTCCAACATGACAATGCCAGACCACATACTGCATCAATTACAACATCATGGCTGCGTAGAAGAAGGATCCGGGTACTGAAATGGCCAGCCTGCAGACCAGCTCTTTCACCTATAGAAAACATTTGCCGCATCATAAAGAGGAAGATGCGACAAAGAAGACCTAAGACAGTTGAGCAACTAGAAGCCTGTATTAGACAAGAATGGGACAATATTCCTATTCCTAAACTTGAGCAACTTGTCTCCTCAGTCCCCAGACGTTTGCAGACTGTTATAAAAAGAAGAGGGGATGCCACACAGTGGTAAACATGGCCTTGTCCCAACTTTTTTGAGATGTGTTGATGCCATGAAATTTAAAATCAACTTATTTGTCCCTTAAAATGATACATTTTCTCAGTTTAAACATTTGATATGTCATCTATGTTGTATTCTGAATAAAATATTGAAATTTGAAACTTCCACATCATTGCATTCTGTTTTTATTCACAATTTGTACAATGTCCCAACTTTTTTGGAATCGGGTTTGTATTACTCCTGCGATTTTCCTGAATGTTCTATTAATAACATTTCCTTGAATCTGGTGTCTTCGTCAAACGTGTTTGAATACCACCACATTGGTGACAGAATGACCAACTGTTACCTGCAGAACATCTGCTCACTGGTGGTATGTCCTGCTTGCTCCATCCCGAGGCCGTAGCTGATCGCCAGGTCCATCTTGGAGTCCGTGCCGTCAGGACAGTGTAACCCCTCCGGTTCTACTTGCTCCACTCCGAGCGGGATTCAAACCACCGTTTCCTGCATGGGAGGCGGGCGCACTAACAAGGACGCTAAAGACCGTAGCCTCTAGCGTCAGTCGCTAGTGTGAATTTGGATAAAACATTAATCACTTGATGTTGTGCCTGTGGATGCCGTTTAGCCCTTCACAGTGGAGTAGCGGACGGACACGCAAGGCATATTAAATTATTATGATTAGTCTACTTTTATTATTAAATTAATATTACAATTAATATGCCCCACAAAATTTCACAGCGCATCAATGCATAACCGAAGCGCTGCGATGATATAATTATTAGTTAGATTAGCTTACTCCTCATTTAAAAAAAAAAGAAAACTTGTTTAACTTGTTTAAATACTTCTCAGTTCACGAAAATACAATTTTTCCACAATGGGCCACAAGTCAAATATTAAGAAAATTAATTTGATTAATCTCTCATCGTCTCTAAGAGAATATTCGCCGTTAATGCAGCGTCAGATTGCCATAAGCTCGGTTAGTTTTTACTTTCACTTTCTGTAGTGAATAATTGACTGCCGTTTGAGACGTCTTCACCGGCATAATGTCACGGTTCAGGGATTCACCGTCTCGCCCTCACGTGGTGTGTGCTTGTGTGTGTGTGTGTGTGTGTGTGTGTGGGCGTTACTCATTATCGCGGCTGATTAGCGGATTAGCGCCAGCTGTTCCTCATGTAGCACCCTATTTAATGTCTGTGTGAACGTGTCCTGTTCGGATCGTCAGATCGTTTCAGGTTCGCCTGTGTCTTCGTCGGAGCTCTTCAGCTCTCTCTCTGTGTCCTGAGGCTTTGGAGGTTCGGTTCTGTGTTCCCTCTGACTGGCTTTCTCTGGATCTTCTAGGATCTTCTGTTGCCCATTGCGTCCCTGCGTTACCAAGCCTTTCTCTGTCATCCGTCTGAGAGATCCTGCACGATCTACACTTATTGAACTATCTTCAATAAACTGTGTTTCACTCGCTTTTGGATTCCTTTGTATTTTTCCCAGCACGACAGTGACAGAACGATCTGACCAACAATGGATCCAGCGAGGACAGGTGACTTGCAGGAGTATCTATCAAACAGCAACCAGCGTATGGATCATCAGGACGAACAGATGCACGCTACTGCTCGGGCAGTGCAGGCTTTGCTAACGCAGGTGTCCGAGCTTACTACCCGAGTACAACTGTCATTGCCCACTGCGCCACACCCACCGCCCGTTCCCCCGACCCCGCCCAACGTCATTAATCAGCACGAGCCGCGGATTCCCACACCTGAGAGATATACCGGTGAGCCAGATCTGTGCAGAGCATTCTTAACGAAGTGTTCAGCGTTCTTTTCTCTCCAGCCCCTAACATTCGCTTCAAAGGGAGTCGAAGGTGGCGTTGGTACTGACATTACTTTCCGGAAGCGCAGCTCTGTGGGGAACGGTGGTGTGGGAGAACAAACATCCTTGCTGTTCCTCGTTCCTTACACTCTCGCAAGAGATGAGACGGGTCTTCAACCATGCGGTAGCAGGCCGTGAGGCGGCCCGCAGACTCGCTGATTTGCGGCAGGACAACAGATCCGTTTCCGACTTTGCTATCGAGTTTCGGACTTTGGCTGTAGAGTGTAAGTGGAACGAGGAGGCGCAGTGGGACATGTTCCTGCATGGGCTGGCTGACCGTGTTCTACAGGAAATCTACACACTGGAGTTACCTACACGTCTCGCTGGACTTATAGAGCTGGCTCTGCGCGTGGATGCACGTTTGCAGCAACGAGAGAAGCGCTCACGTCCAACGTTAGTTTCTGAGGTCCCTGAGTTTCCCAGGATCAGCGGCGGTAGCACGGTCAGTCATCCGGTTGACCAAGAGCCCATGCAGGTGGGTAGGGCTCGGCTTTCCCGGGAGGAGAGAGAACGCCAGAGAACAAGAGGACTCTGTCTTTACTGTGGTACGGCTGGACATTTTTTGATCGACTGCCCGGTAAAAGATCCAACCCGACGGTAGGCAGGAGGTTACTGTCAAGCTGGCTTGCCATTGAGAAATCCTCGTCGACCACTCTCCTCCCGGTAAGACTGCAATGGGCAACTAAGTCTCACAGAGGCCAAGCGTTGGTGGATTCGGGAGCGGAGGGCAACCTTATGGACTATTCTCTGGCCATGGATCTCCAAATCCCCATCATTCCGCTAAAACACCCCATCTCTGTCCATGCGCTTAACGGACATGAACTTCCAGCCATCACACACTCCACTGGTTCACTCACCCTCATCACGTCTGGTAATCACACGGAAAGACTATCATTTCTCATTTCTAAGTCCCCTCTGGTTCCTATCGTCCTGGGTCATCCGTGGCTGGTGCAGCACCGACCCAGGATCGATTGGGGCCAGAGTTTCATTTCTGAGTGGAGTAGTCAGTGCCATGCCTCTTGTCTAGTGTCTGCTTGTCCATCAGTGTCTTGTTCTGTGTTGCAGGAGGAGCCGGTGAATCTGTCAAACGTGCCAGAGGACTACCTCGACCTGAAGGAAGTGTTCAGTAAGTCCCGGGCTGCTTCTCTTCCTCCTCATTGTCCCTATGACTGTGCAAATGAGTTAGTGCCAGGTATGTCTCCGCCTAAGGGCAAGTTATATTCGCTTTCTACTCCAGAAAAGGAGGTCATGGAGAAATATATTTCTGATTCTCTTGCTGCTGGGATCATTCGCCCTTCCTCGTCTCCCGCCGGCACAGGATTCTTTTTCGTGGGGAAGAAGGACGGCTCCCTGCGACCGTGTATTGACTACCGAGGGCTGAACAACATCACGGTAAAGAATACTTACTTCAGCCTTTGAGCGGTTGCAGGGAGCGTCCCTCTTCACGAAGCTGGATCTGCGCAATGCTTATCATTTGGTTCGTATAAGGGAGGGGGATGAGTGGAAAACGGCATTTAATACCCCCAGGGGGCACTTTGAATATTTGGTCATGCCTTTCGGCCTGTCCAACTCCCCTGCCGTTTTCCAAGCACTCGTCAATGACGTGTTGAGAGATATGGTCGATCAGTTCACATATGTCTACCTGGATGACATTTTGATATTTTCTTCCTCTCTCCAGGAACATGTTCAGCACGTCAGACAAGTGCTCCAGAGGCGGCTAGAGAATGGGCTTTTTGTCAAGGCGGAGAAATACGTTTTTCATGCACAGTCTGTTCCGTTCTTAGGGTACATCGTTTCGTCCAAGGGGGTGCACATGGATCCTGACAAGGTTAAGGCTGTGGTAGATTGGCCAATCCCAGATTCCCGTAAGGCCCTACAGAGGTTTCTGGGATTCGCTAATTTTTATCGGCGTTTCATTCACAATTTCAGCCAACTAGCCGCTCCTCTGAGCGCCTTGACCTCCACCAGAACGACGTTCAGGTGGTCTAATGCAGCTGAGGATGCGTTTACCAACCTCAAGAGCCGCATCGTTTCAGCTCCCATCCTTGTAGCCCCTGATCCATCATGTCAGTTCGTGGTGGAGGTTGACGCGTCTGAGGTGGGGGTAGGTGCAGTTTTTTCACAGCGTACTACCGCGGACGATAAGATGCACCCATGCGTGTTTTTTTCTCATAGATTATCGTCGGCCGAACGCGATTACGATATTGGTAACCGAGAGTTGTTGGCAGTCAAGTTAGCGTTGGAAGAATGGCGTCACTGGTTAGAGGGATCGGGGATACCCTTTATCACCTGGACTGATCATAAGAACCTAGAATACATCAGATCCGCCAAACGACTTAACTCCAGGCAGGCTCGGTGGGCACTTTTTTTCTCGGTCGTTTTGATTTTTCCCTTTCATACCGTCCGGGTTCTAAGAACATCAAACCCGATGCGTTGTCCCGCATTTTTGATCGATCCGAACGCCCATCTACTCCCGAGTGCATTTTAACTGAGAGACTCTTTGTTTCTTCACTCACATGGGAGGTCGAATCGAAGGTCAGCACGGCCTTAGAAGGGGTAACACCTCCGCCCGGGTGCCCACCGGGTCGTTTATTTGTGCCGGAGGGATTACGGTCCGACGTAGTTCAGTGGAGTCATGGTTCTAATGTGGCTTGTCATCCAGGAGTCAGTCGTACCAGTTTTTTGGTAAAACAACGATTCTGGTGGCCTTCCATGGCTCGCGACATTCAGGGTTTTGTTTTGGCTTGCTTGGTTTGTGCGCGTGGTAAGACTTCTAATCGCCCCCCCCCCATGGGCTTCTTCAACCGCTGTCTGTCCCTTCGAGACCCTGGTCCCACATAGCGTTAGATTTCGTCACAGCCCTCCCTCCCTCCCAGGGCTATACGGTCATTTTGACTGTAGTGGACTGGTTCTTGAAGGCGGCACATTTTATCCCCTTGCCCAAATTACCTTCTGCCAAGGAGACAGCGGTTACTGTCGTAGATCACGTCTTTCGTATTCATGGCCTCCCGACAGACGTGGTTTCTGACAGGGGACCCCAATTTATTTCCAGATTTTGGAGAGAGTTTTGTCGGTTACTAGGGGTGAGTGTCAGTCTCTCTTCTGGTTTTCATCCCCAGAGTAATGGGCAAGCGGAGCGAGCCAACCAGGACTTAGAGAGAGGGTTGCGATGTTTGGTGTCTCAGAATCCTTCCTCCTGGAGCCAGCAACTCTCATGGATAGAGTACGCTCATAACTCGTTACCAGTATCGTCCACGGGCCTTTTTCCGTTTGAATGTAGTTTAGGTTACCAACCACCTATTTTTCCTAGTCTGTAATCCGAAGTCGCGGTCCCCTCTGCTTGCGCCTTCGTCCAGAGGTGTCGCCGCACGTGGAGAAGAGCCCGTGAGACTGTCCTCCAGGTGGGAGCGCGCACCAAGGCTCAGGCCGATCGCCACCGGCTGAAGCCTCCCGTATACGTTGTTGGTCAAAGGGTGTGGCTTTCTTCCAAGAATATTCCTCTCCATTCCTCTCCCAAATTCATCGGCCCATTCCCTGTCACTAAAGTCCTTAGTCCAGTGACAGTCCGCCTCAAACTTCCTCCTGCGTACAGGAGAATTCATCCCGTTTTCCACGTCTCCAAAGTAAAACCTATGTTTCATTCTCATATTAATCCGCCTGATAGGGTTCCCCCCCTGCCGCGTCTTGTAAATGGGGAACCAGCCTATTAGGTCCGACGCATTTTGGACGCGAGACAGAGGGGACGTGGATTCCAGTACTTGGTGGATTGGGAAGGTTACGGTCCGGAGGAGAGAAGTTGGGTCCCTGCTAGGGGAATTCTGGATCACTCCCTGACTGATGATTACAATCAACGGGTAAGTTCTCCTGGGAACACCAGGAGGCGTTCCTAGGAGAGGGGGTACTGTCACGGTTCAGGGATTCACCATCTCGCCCTCACGTGGTGTGTGCTTGTGTGTGTATGTGTGTGTGTGGGCGTTACTCATTATTGCGGCTGATTAGCGGATCAGCACCAGCTGTTCCTCGTAGCGCCCTATTTAATGTCTGTGTGAACGTGTCCTGTTTGTCAGATAGTTTCAGGTGTCTCCTGAAACGATCCTGAAACGACTGTCTTCGTCGGAGCTCTTCAGCTCTCTCTCTGTGTCCTGAGGCTTTGGAGGTTCGGTTCCGTGTTCCCTGTGACTGGCTTTCTCTGGATCTTCTAGGATCTTCTGTTGCCCATTGCGTCCCTGCGTTACCAAGCCTTTCTCTGTCATTCGTCTGAGAGATCCTGCACGATCTACACTTATTGAACCTGACTCTTGAGGAGTCCTGCACGATCTACACTTATTGAACTATCTTCAATAAACTATGTTTCACTCGCTTTTGGATTCCTTTTTATTTTTCCCAGCACGACAGTGACACATAACTCTCGCGCAAAGTTTGCACATTGTGATATAATATCCACTGAGCCGCCCTTATGATTTAAGATGCAAATATTTTCAATATTGCGATGTGGCATTTTTCTTTATGGTCACACAAAATTATGGACAAACAATGATTTACATTTTGAGCGCATGATTTCCCAGTGATAGCAAAATTAAGTAGGATAAATTATTAAATAAAATAATTACTAAATTATTAATTATTTAAATAAAAAAAGAAGGTAAATAAACAAGTAACAAGCTAAATTAAACTAGTTTGCTTAATTTCTGCGAATACTTTACTGATGCAGGTAGGCCTACAAAAAAAAAAAAAAAATCTTGCCCCCCCTAACTTAAGAGTCAAATGTCGCCCATATATATATATATGATCTAAATCTAAATTGCGTTGACTTGATGATCTGAGGGTGAATTGAACATGAAACAGAATAGTAACTACACAAGCTGTTTTTAAACAGAACACCTAGGGTAGGCAACAAACTTCAAAAACATGAATTATGCAACGAAAGAAATAAACAGCAAAGATGACGTTTTTGGAGAAGCTAGTTAGAGAAGAATGGCTGAGCAGGAGCGTTTTGTTAGGTGTGAAGAAGGGGTTGTGGGGAAAGGGAGGATGTGACATTCAGGCTTCATAATTTAATAAGAAATGCTCATCTGAAAGGGCTTTTGTGAGTAGTTTTTTCATGGAACAGGATAGTGGAGTGGAGAGTCAATGCGCCTGGAAGAGGTCACCCTCCTGTTCCACATTCTCTCTGACTGTAATTACAGAGAAACACATGTTAGCTGGCCAGATTTTCACTTACAGATCTTTGTCTAAGGGCAGAACTGAAACTGTGGCATTTTAATTTGTCCCCACAACTGTGAAACTTGCCCTTTTCGTAATGGATACAGAAACTCTGTGTGCTAATTACTAGTTCATACTCGGCTACTCTCAGCTTCTCCAGCTTGAACACAACCTCGAGGCAACAGCGAGAACTTGTGCTCCTTCTCCATGCTGTAAAGTCCCACTTTAATGCATAATGAAGGGAAATTATAATTAAAACTGTTGCCACAATTTTTACAGACTGTAGTTTTATTTTTAACCTCACCATATGTGCCCATTGTAGAGTGGATATCATATTTTTTCTGCATTTATCACAGATAAAGTACCAAATCTGTTGTGCTTTGTGGTTTATAACAGTAGATATAAAATTGTTCAATGGCACCTGCAAGTATTTTGTGTGTGTGTGTGAAGTATTCCTTATGAAAAAGAAGTACACTTCAGCATACTTTTAAATAGAGTACTTATTATGGTCATAATATATTTTAAACTAATATTTTGAATATTTTAAATTCAATGGCCAATATGAGCACAAACTGAGATATTGTCGAGATCTCTTCTGAAGCACTAGAGGAGACACTCCTCAGTAATGTGTGAGTTTTACTCAGTTTTACTCAGGAGAAATATCTGAGATTAATGAGACCCAAGCATTAATAAGACTCCCCATTTAACCTAACTGAGATAATATAAAGTATCTCATTCGTGATTTTTCTGTCCTATGGGGCGGTTGCAGCTGAACCTAACAATAGTGTTGTCAGATACTCTGTATCTTCCTCCTGTCAGTTGTTTTGTTATTGTATATGTAATTCTGCCATGTTTAAAGCACTAAAACAATTACAAAGTGACGCTTGGGAAAAGGAAACCCATGAATTAATGCCAATGACAACCCGAGAGTGCAAATTAAAACAGAGAGCCCCGGAAAAGCACGACCTACATTGCTCTGCTCATAATCTGCAGATTTTTTTTCATTTCCACCTGGCGGATTGCCAAAGTGAGGATTTTGCAGCTGTTGGAAGCAATTTGATCTAAAACAGAGGACCGTGGAAAAAAAAGGCATTTATGTCTATTCAAGGCTTGTGTGGATGCAAACAAAACAGCACAGCATCTCACTTCCATTATGAGAAGAAAAACAACACTACGACTTCCCAGAAAATGCATTGTCTGTGTGATCTGAGAAGTGATGCATCAGATAACACAGATTGTCTAGACATGTCCAGAATAGAGACACCTACACGGTCCACAAAACAATTTCATTACAGGTCGTTCCTGGGCTCCGGTAATAATTTACTCCATCAGATTTGTAAGGTGCTTCACTAAAGCAGTAGTTCAAAGACAAAAGGTGCAAACTAGAAAGGGTTTAATCCCAAAACCTATGGCGTTTTACCCTACAACACCTACAGCTATGCCACCTGTCAAAGAGATATACCAGTTCGAGACCGGTAGTTAATGATATATTTTATGATACGAGGCGATCAAGAAATTTAAATGATCTTGAATTCGGCATGAGGAGATTAGACCAGCGGTCTTAAAAGATATAAGCAAAACAATGGGCCAGAAGGTTTGACTGAGACCCCCAAGTGTGTCAGAGGACTATTCAAGCCCCCTAATTAGTGTGCAAGATTTCACAACTCTCATAGACTCCCACTGCAGAGGACAATAAGAAAAAGAATGGATACAGGGGCTGCGCATCTTTGAAAAGCCTCTAAAAGCCTTAAAGCCTCTAAAGCTTTTAATAGAAATTGATATTTCTATTATGATGAACTGAACAGAATATTGCATTAATGTGTCCATTCAACCTCCTTATAGTGTTCAACCTCGTCCTAGTTTCAACCCCATCACATGACAGATTTGGACAAATAAAATGGGAAAACAATTAATTATGAACTTAATGCTTGCTGAGCTCAGACTGACAGATTAGGAGCAATCAAATTCTGAAACAAAGGCATATTTTTATTTTACTTTAAAATGATGAGATCAATGATTCATTTAGTCAATAAGGAACTTTATACAATGCCCGGCCCAAAACAAAGTCGCTGTATGGATCGAATCCTAACGAATCACAAGATTCATTGGGCCCTATAATACACCCAGCGTAATGCTAGCAAGTGTTTTTTGCTAGTTTCAGCCCGACGCAGTTATCATTTTCACGTCCAGCGGCACGTTCCCAGACAGCAACATCGTGTCGGCCCAGAACCGGCCCACATCTGGCACGTGTTGAATCCACATGTACCAGATGTGGCCCGAATCTGGGCCGACACATGTTGCTGTCTGGGTTGTTTAAATAGCAAATGCACTCGCGCCCATCTGTGCGCCCATGGGCGTGCTTATGGAAGTAAAATAACCGTGCTTGCATTTTAATGCATTGTATTTTTAGGGCTTGCATTTTTATGGGCTGAATATTTAAACTGTGAATATTTCAATTCAAAACATTTTACACACATTTTCATTATTAAAAATTCAATAATCCATATTCACCTCTCAGATTTCACTTCCAAAATATTAATTCTGTTTAAAAATACAACCTATAATATTCGACAGGCAATTTTCGGTCAATTTTATTTCGCTTTACAAATTCACTTCCACAAATTCAGTGGTAAAAATTCGACAGCAAATTCAAGAGTTCACATCCGGGAACTGCAGGAATAGCAGTAGATTACTGAGCATAATCTCCATCTGCTGTTAGTCGGCCTCACCAGCAGGTGGTGCAAGCGGCTGTTGACGAAGACCAGTTTCATTCATTAAAACGGGTTTACAGAAATGGAGCAAGCGATACTTATTTGTGATGATTATCAGGGCCAGTATATATATGGAAAAGCTGATAAAGATACAAAAGCTGTGTTTACATTTAAGTCTTCACAGTTACTTTTGTACATGTAAGCAGCTTTTTCTACCATGAACGAGATTATGCTGACGTCCAGATCAAACGTTACATCTGAGGTAGACATATATTTATCTCGGTTGTTTATTTTCCTTAACTTTATATCGCGGCGCTATGCTGCAGTACTAGGGGGGACCGTCTCTAAAGTTACATATGACGTGTATACACGTTTCTTCACTAGCATTTGAAGAGAATGATTTGCAGTCATATAACCAACTGTAAAGTGTTCATGTAGGTGTCAGGCATGATGCACACCTTTTAATTTTCTGAAATTAAAGAAGTTAAACGTGTATACACATGTCGTATGTAACTTTAGAGACTGTCCCTAAATGTGCGACTATCGTCCAAAGTCATTGTCAAGTCAACTTTATGCCAGTATATCACTGGGAAACGCTTAGCGTGAAACTTTGTGCATTACATTCATATTCTGAGTCCACCTACTTGCCTGTAGCATATAGTATAGCCTACATCCCCAATAAGGTGCGAGTTTGGTCTTTTATATTACTGTATTAAGCTATTACCGGCAGCAGGGGAATCCTGGAGTATGACGTATTGAGGGAACCCCCTAGTACTGCAGCAAAGCGCCGCAATATAAAGTTAAGGAAACTAAACAACCGAGATAAATATATGTCTACCTCAAATGTAACGTTTGATCTGGACGTCAGCATAATCTCGTTCATGGTAGAGAGAGCTGCTTACATGTACAAAAGTAACTGTGAAGACTTAAATGTAAACACAGCTTCTGTGTCGTTATCAGCTTTTCCATATATATATACTGGCCCTAATAATCATCACAAATACGTATCGCTTGCTCCATTTCTGTAAATCCATTTAATGAATGAATGACTCTGTAAACCTGTTTTAATAAATGAAGACCATACCCGTTGCTCTGGTCTTCGTCAACAGCTGCTTGCACCACCTGCTGGTGAGGTCGACTAACAGCAGATGGAGATTATGCTTGGTAATCTACTGCTATTCCTGCAGTTCCCGGATGTGAACTGTTGAATTTGCTGTCGAATTTGTACCACTCAATTTGTGGAAGTGAATTTGTAAAGCGAAATAAAATTGACCGAAAATTGCCTGTCAAATATTATATGTTGTATTTTTAAACAGAATGAATATGTTTTAAGTGAAATCTGAGAGGTGAATTTGGATTATTTAATTTTTAATTATAAAAACGTGTGTGAAATGTTTTGAATTGAAATATTCACAGCTTAAATATACAACCATGTTGAATTTCAGCCCATAAAAATGCAAGCCCTAAAAATACAATGCATTAAAATGCAAGCACGGTTAATGCAATGCATATTATTTCAAGTAGTGCAATTCAACAAGCTTTTTTGTTTCAAAAACATTTGGCATTATTTTACTTCAATACGTGCTGGTCTGAAAACGAGGTGTGTTCAGGCGCATTGTTGGCGCGTTGCTATTTTGAGGCAACTGAAAACGACTGCGCCATTGACCAACAAAAACCTGGTCTAAAGTCAATAGCGCAGTATTTTTTGTGTTATTTAAGAGCGCGTTTAATATGCGCCTATAGGCAGGTGCACAATGTGCGTACATTCTGCTTATTCCACACACAGGGACGTGCAGCAGCACACAAACATTTTTAAATATGAAAAATTAAAGCATTAAAATGTAAAAGATTATTGTTGTGTACATAATATAAAAATACCTACATGTCCTAATGGATAGTCATTGCATGTAGTTGCAGTAATGACGAGCAAGCAGGCGTCATTGGACAAGCAGATCCGTTTCCTCGCTAGAGAAGCGTTCAGTTTTTCTGTTCGCAAATTCCGCCATGTAAATAGCGAATCCGCCATGGCGCGAGCGCAACTGGCTTTTAAAGGGAATGGGAGATGAGACACTGATTGGTTTATTGCACGTTACACCCAAAACACACCCACGACTCATTTAGAGAATAGGGACAACCCTTTTAGACCATGCGTCGGGTGTGCCAACCATTTTTCCCGTCCTTAAACCAGCAAAAGTGGATTTGGACACGCCCTAATTGCACTTGCGGCATGCGCTTTAGACCGATCGTTAAAATAGGGCCCTTAGACTGCAAGTGTGTTCAAACTGTAAAAGATTCAAATATTTCCAGAGGCAGAACTCTGATATGTGGTTTTCAGAAGCATTTATTGGGTGAAGAAGGACATTCAACCGTTCCTCCATGCTGAACAACATACCCAGGTTGCTCTGTATGCGAGGAAAGAGATTTTACATTAAACCCATTTTTTCCATACTCTTGCCATTTCACACCATGGTCTTACATTAGGTGTTGAATCCTTGAAAAACCCAGAAAGCACAATTGGTGCTCAGAAAAGGCCATTCATTTTTGGACAAAAATATCTTGTTACATTCTGAAACAAAATCAGATCAGGTTATAAACAAGTAATAATTTTGCCCTAATGCTGCCTTCAAGTCCTCCTGGGAAGTTTCAACATGTGTGTTTGGAAATCAGGCAGAATAACATGATGCATTGGACAATTTGAAGTTTCTTTCTCTTTTTCAATTCTTAATAAAGACAGGAAGCTAATGAAATGCAAATGATGCACATTAGGTGTCTAATTGATGCTTTATCTGTTCACTCCTGTGCTGCCACAGAGAATGATGGGGAGTTTGCATCAGATGGGAACACACCACCCAAACTTTATCGCTTTTCTTCATCAACAAAATTACACACATGCAGTGAAGTCAACATTTACAATTACATATCACGGCCAACATCAATTAGCGAGCCACCATGATTCTTTAATTTACACTCGCTGAAAATTAGGAGGTTCCCATTGCGACATCATTATGTCATCACGCGCATACATCACTCAACATATGATGATTTCAACAGGACCTGAAGGCAGCATAACGGATCAAAATTCATTTACATAAGAGATTTTTGTTTCTCTAGGTACATTTATGACACAAAATAGCAGTAGAATACATTCGAATGAAAGAAACTGATTATTCAAACGTGTTTTATATCATTCCAGTCCATTTCAGTAGAGCAGTAGAGCTCTTGTAGCCCAAATACAAACACGTGTCAACAAGGGAAACACACTAATGCATTATTAGTGTCTATTGTGTAAGAACGCCGCACCACAGTGAATTTCACAGACTTTGATCTGGCCTCTGTGCACAACAAGTTGGAAGATGAAATGAAAACATCCATGTAGCACAGCGAGACGGAGTGAGACTGACAGGCCCAGCAGTGCATTTAGATGTGAAAACACAGAAAAGATGCCGAGGACCACATTTACATAAAGTGTCCCATATATACTGCACTGCTCTACTTCAACACAAATGTACAAATTGAAGAAGTCGTCATTAATAGATCAAGAACAAATAAAATCAGTAAAGAATCTCACGAAAACATCTCCAGTTCAAAACAGCCTGTTTCAGGACCTTTACCCCTCTTTTCTTTTCTTTTTTTCTTTCTTTTTCTTTTCCTTCCCTGTGACATAATTTTTATGATATTAAGCACATTTCCCATTTTCAGACGTTTTACTTTTGACTCTTTTTATTCGCATTCTCAAGGGTGATTCTCTTTATTGGAATTATTGTAATACTGTTTTAATTTCAAGAAAATGCCTGTAAAATTACTTTTAATCAAAAAGTAGGGGTGTGACGAGACATTTACCTCATGAGACGAGACGAGACACGAGATCGGGTTCACGAGAACGAGACGAGACGAGACGAGATTTTTGCACAGTATTTTTAAGAAATCCTTAATGACAAAATTCATGACTGGAATAGTCTGCAGGTGTATTTTGAAATGTTTTAACTAATCATCATAATCATAATGAATGTCATTTCAGTTGAATTATCAAATGCATTGAAAGACAACAATACTCAAGCACTGTAAAAGGTTTTGCCACAAACTCAACTGACTTGCTTCTCTCCTGTATGATTTCACATGAGTCTTTTCAGACCTTACTGTACATGAATTATGTTCTTCCAGAACTTCTGATTGAGGCTGTGTGTGACCTCCTAATTGAACTCCTCTTCACAAATTGAACATAGAAATAAAAACAGTAGAAATAACAAAAATAAATAACCGTTTTCGTTTTAATCAAAGTACTCTCTCAATATTCAAAGTGCAAACAGAGAGCAAAACAGAGACCAGAGCCATGATGTGGTTATAACAACACAGCCCAGCATAAGATAGCTTTGATATTGGGAGACAGGCTATTGTATGTAATTTACTTTCAGTTTCGATTCGCGAATGCATGCACTCTGTGATAGGGACTGGCGGTGCTGAGCGCGCATTCTACAAGATAACACCCTGTCTACACCAGACACGAGCTGCGCGATGCAACGCAACAAAAGACAATATAACCCATTATAATCAGTGATGTTGTCTACACTGGAATGCGCGCGACACGACAAATCTCTGACAGTAAACTGATGCCTCGTTCTATTTATGACTTACATGAAGGACAAATTCTTTGCAACGGTCGCTTTGTCGCGTTCAATGTAGACAACATCACTGATTATAATGGGTTATATTGTCTTTTTGTCGCATCACATCGCGCCGCTCGCGTTTGGTGTAGACACGGTGTTAGACATTTATCAGACACTCTATCAGGCTCTGTTGTGCACGAATCCTCCGCCATGGTCCTGCCAATCATCTCACCTTACTCTCGTCACGTGATCAGTGAACTGTGATTCCTGCTGCACTGTGTGTGTGCGCTCGTGCTGGGTGAGCAGAGCAGACGTTTACAAAAATGTACAATTGAAGCGACCATTATCCAACTGAATTAAATTGTTTTTATTTCTATTAAAAAAAAGCAAAACGGCAGTGGAGGATGTAAATGAGGCGATATCGCGAGACAGCTTTTCGCGCGATGAGAAATCTTGTCACATTTTAATCTTGTGAGATCTCGTGGCATGAGAACTCGTCACACCCCTATCAAAAAGCAAACAAATAAATGAAACAAATACTACCAGTACTACATAAACAGCCATGGTTATGTTCTATAATGTGGACTTTTATTTTGACGTTCTGTTCTGTTTTGACAGGTTTCGTGAGATTCACCCATTTGTAGCATCAGACTGTTAGATAAATCAAACTTCCGCTGTCAACCTCATTAGTGCCTATCAGTATTTCTGTTTCATCTCCAGAGAAAATAGTCTCATTTCCCTCCCTCAGTGCTTTGTTCAAGGGTCTAAACAGGTAATTTAAAAAACCCTGACACAATAAAACACGTATAAAAGAAAAAAAAAGTATAACACACATCCCCCGTATAGTTCTCATATCTCATAACACCATGTTCTGCACATGTCAAAATCCTTCAGAAATATTTCAAAGACACCACATGTTAAATTTGGAATTCATAAACTGAATGAAATCAAACGAGCTTCATCAGGTGAAGCCCTTCAGCCAGACCGCCTGTCCCGCAGTCAGACCTTCCCCTGGGGGCTTCTGAGAGCTACGGGTAAGACTTTGGCAGCTTTGCTACTTTAAGGTTTTGATGGCAGATCTGCTCAAGATGGCAGAAGATTTTTTAAAATTTGAACGTTCCCTCAACTAATCTTTGGACCACAGATTCCGTCTGAGTGCCTCTCCATATGGGGAAAGTCACAGACTAGCACTATGCACTTTAATTTTTTCCCCAGTGGTATGAAGGGCATCAACATATACACAACATGACAAAAGCTCAAAGCAAAAATAGCAACAAAACCATCTTTTACTGTAGATCTTAAAATACCCATAAGTTTGTGGACAGAAAAAGTTTTTGAAGGACGCAACACAGAGAAAAGCATATAATATCAAGAAAGTTTTGCTTCAGCTAGAGTCACAAATACTCTATTCTGACCTTGAATGTGCAGACTAACTTTTAAAAAAAAATTTTTTTATTAATCATCAGTCATTTTAGTCATTGGTCAGGCTGACAGCAAAGTCTCAACAAACATAAAGCAGAATAGAGGACGAAATAATCCATTATGTGAAAATATGTAAACATGTGTTTCTGTCTTTGTCTCTCTGTAAGCTCGCAGAGCAATATTGGGACGTGTGTTACCTCTATAACGAGAATGCTTCCAAACTGACAGACGAGTCCTTAGGAGTCAAAGAGACGGTCTTCACAAATCTCCAATGCTGCTTTTGTGGCACCGCCAAATACCTCCACGTTGGCATCAACCCACGGCACCACGTTGCCAGGCATGTAGGCGGAGCAGTTGGCCATAGCAGAGATGTCTATAGGACGCAGGACTCTGTCCCACATGTTGAAGTGGCTTAACTCTCCTACGAAAGCTTGAGTGGCATCAAATCTCCCACCTACGATGTCCTGTGGAATAACAGTAGTCAACCACAAGTAGTGATTAGTGAGGTCAACTTGTTTACCTAGCTTTTTTTTTTTTTTTATATAGATTTTAGTGCTGTCAACGTTACCGCGTTAATGCATGCGATTCATTTTTTTCAGTTTAACGCGTTAACAATATTTAACGCAGCATCTGTTTTTTCTGTCATCCTTTGGCTACATTATATGATCTCGCTCTTATTCATGCAAATGCTTTTAAACCATTCAAGTGCGACAAAACAGGTCCTTCTTCATAAGGAATTGGCCAGGGAGGGGCTGTCTCGAGGAGCACCAATTTGGAGAACCAAGTCCGGCTGGGCCAATGCAGCGCAACCAAAAATACCTGCTCCTCGTCCTCCCTGATCTTGCACAGAACCTGTGCGAGAAGGCTCACTGGGGGAAACGCATACTTGCGTAGGCCCTGCGGCCAGCTGTGCGCTAGTGCATCCGTGCCGAGGGTCCCCTCGGTCAGGGAAAAATACCAGCGGCAATGGGAATTGTCTGGGGAGGCAAACAGATCTACCTGTGCATCGCCGAACTGTTCCCAAATCAGCTGAACCGCAGGACATGGCCGATGTCATGAGAGCTCGTCGGCTGCACGATTCAGGTCTCCCAGGATGTGAATGGCACAAAGTGACCTCAGATGCTTCTGACTCCATAACAAGAGATGGCGGGCGAGTGACATACGGAGGGAGCGCAGACCACCCTGATGGTTGATGTACGCTACTGTCGCCGTGTTGTCTGAACGGACCAGTATGTGCTTGTCCTTCACCAGCGTCCGAAAACGGTGCAGGGCTAGACGTACGGCAAGCAGGCAATTGACATGCCATAGGCGCTGGGGTCCTGTCCAGGAACCCGCGGCAGCATGTCTATTGCACATGGCACCCCAGCCTGTGGCGGAGGCATCTGTTGACACAACAACATGCCTGGACACTCGTTCTAAGGGCACTCTGGCCCATAGAAAGGAGAGGTTCGACCACGGGGTGAAGGTTTGACGGCAGGCCCAAGTGACTGGCACCCGGAGCGTGCCCTGTTGCCATGCCCATCTCGGGACTCGATCGCGAAGCCATCGTGACCGCCGCTGTGGAAGCCATATGCCCCAGGAGCCTCTGAAATAACTTCAGTGGAACTGCACTCTTGCCCTCGAATTGACTTGACTGGCAAGTCAGCAGTGACTGCGCACGTTCGCTCGTAAGCTGCGCGCACATGGTGACCGAGTCGATTTCCATACCGAAAAAAAAGAGATCCTCTGCACAGGGGAGAGTTTGCTCTTTTCCCAGTTGACCCGAAGGCCCAGACGGGCGAGGTGTTGGAGCACCAGGTCCCTGTGTTCGCAAACCTGATTTTGAGAGTGAGCTAGTATCAGCCAGTCGTCGAGATAGTTCAGGGCTGCCTCGACGACTTTCGTGAAGACACAAGGAGACAGGGCTAACCCGAATGGGAGTACCGTGTGCTGGCATGCCTGCCCCTCGAAAGCAAACCGTAGAAACAGTCGAGGAAGAATGGAGATATGAAAGTACGTGTCCTTCAGGTCGATCGCTGGAAACCAATCCAGCGGACGAACGCATTCGAAAATGCGTTTGGCTGTCAACATCTTGAATGGAAGCCTGTGAAGGGTTCGGTTCAAGACACGCAGGTCCAGGATTGGTCGTAACCCACCGCTCTTCTTGGGTACAATGAAGTAGGGGCTGTAGAAGCCAGACTTCATCTCGGCTGGAGGGACGGTCTCGATTGCACCCTTCGCCAGTAGGGTGGCAACCTCCGCACGCATGACAGGGGCATTGCCACCCACCATGGTATAGCGGACTCCCCGAAAGCGAACTGAATCGCATAGCTGAGCCTGATCGTTCAAGCGAGCCAGCGGGACAGATTGGGAAGCTCTAGCCAGGCTCCCAAAAACTGAACGTATCCATGATGGGGCAGTGAAGCGGAATGACCGGCCCAGACGTGGGAGGCGGAGCGTCCTGAGGTGGGGGCGCGGTCATGTTCCGCGTCCTGACAGAGGAGGCCAGGGAAGGACGAGTGTTCCGCGGCGATCTCCTCTGACAGGGGTCTGGCGACAGAGGTGGATGAGAGCAGTGAGGCATTGCGTCGGACGTTGTCAACCGCGCCCTCTTGGGGCTCGGAGTTGAAAATGTCAGATCTTTCTTTAACCATGAATAGGGTGCCACCGATCCTTGGAAAACCAAGGATTCTCCCCCGGCCCTCCACCGGGGGAAGGAGTGGTCCTGTTACCATCTCCTGGGAAAGACTGACGTTCACCTCCGAGCTGCCCATCTCAGGAGTGCCACTTGGCCTGGCGTTTGGCAGACTGAATCAAATTGAGATTGTATAAATGTAGCTTGCGTGGACTGCCAAAAGCAGTAAAAGTACAAGTGAATTTGATGAATTCTGTGATGTTGTGTGGTAGTTGGTTGGTTTCACTCTAAAACAATCCATTTGTTTGAAAAAATTACAGAAATCTATATGATAATATCAACATTTAAAAAATGGTTACACAAATGTAAAAAAAATTAACTTTTGCGTGTAAGCTAACTGTCGATCCCTAGGAACAATAAAGTTAGTGTCTGGTAACCCTTTACTCTTAAACATAAAGGTGTTTTATTGACATCTATGGTTCCATGAGGAGCCTTTAACACCAATGGAACCTTTCCATTCCACAAAATATCCTTTAGATTATAAATGTGTTCTTCAAGAAATAAATGGTTCTTTTAAGAACTTTCACTGAAAGGTTCTAATAAATAAATAAATAAATAAATAATAGATTTTAAAATCAAGGTTTTTCCTGCATAGAGAATTACGAGGCGGCCGTAATTTTGTGCCGCCTTCGTCTGTCGACAAAACTCAGACAGGCAGTCACATGCTCAGATTAGGCCTGTCGTGATAATTAAATAATCATCAGAAATATATATCGTCACATGATACTTCAGCAATCATTCTTACATTATGATTTGCTGGTACAAAGCCATTCCATAGCTGAATGTGAGGGACAGAAGAATATTTACATCGTTAAATTAAAGTTCACGGAAACTCATCTTCCCTCCTCTGCGGGCCTGCAGCTGTCAATCATTCTCTGTTCAGCATTCAAACAGCGCGTTGCATTCGGTTACGACAGGCAGCACGGTAAAACTCTCTTCATTATCATATATTCCAGTTATAATACTTGATCTGTAGATAAAGGGCTGTGGATTTGCATAAAATTACTTTATCTTGCTGGAGTTTATCTAGCTGTTTCTGAACGATGTTGTACACGCTACCGGGTGACAACAAGGATTATTAATTAGCATCACACGCACAATACCTGGAATTTAAAACTGTGAAGAAACAAATGATCAGTAAACTGCTGGACAGATATACATTATAGACTAGGATTTGTGCACTAAACATCAACTTGCGCAGCACGGTGCACTCTGACTCCCTGTTGCGCATCATTCTGCATCCGGGATGCGCATAAGCAGTTTGTGCCGCTCTGTTTTGAAGCGTTTCATATTATCATGGTTTTGTGCCTATCTTGTTCTCTCATATCTTTGTTGCCCCATTAAAAAGCTGCACATTACGTTTACAATAAACATCTTGTAATTTTATATTATTTGTGTAGGCCTATATACAATTATTTACAATTATATATAAATATAAATCTAATAATATCAATTGTTTTTCATAAATGTATTTTATAAGAACACAGTAATTTGTACCTTTTTATTAACATTTAGATTTTATAAAATTAGACAATTTTTTTTCAAGAATTACTTTTTGTAATTTATAATTGCAATTTTTTTAACTATCCACTCACCTAGTTTAATATATATTTTTGTCATAGCTTATGATTATATATTTTTATTCATTTATTGTTTTCTCTGTAATGAAGTAGTGTGTACTTAGTGGATTCTGGATTGTGTTTAACAAAAAAAAAGAGTGACCATTAGTTCCACAAACACAGATGTATAGATATTCTATACTGATGTACAAATATATGAATGATACATTTATAACCCTTTTATTTTGTCAGTTTGTTGTGATTGTTTGAGTTATTTACTGAATTGAATAAATAATTAAACATTTAAAGGTGTTAGCTGTAATCTTACACTGCAAAACGATAACTTAAAAAGGATTAAATTCATAATTATTTAATGATCGAACCACACAAAAAATGTATGACAAAGCCCTAAAACTGACAATTAATCGGCATAATCGCGAGCCGAGGGTCGGCCGGGCCAAGCAGGATTTTACCACGTCCGCCTCATTTTGAGCCAGGAAAAACCCTGAAAATGTTCTTCATACTAAGAAATAAATGGTTCTTTTAAGAACTGTTTACTGAAAGATTTTTGGTTCTTCTATGGCTAACCCCCATTTTTGCGCTTTTATTTTTAAGAGTGTGTTATACAAATTATGAAACATTTATTGAACTGAACTTAAACAGCATTGAACAAATTGAGCTAAATAATGACACTATCATATTCTCTGAATTGAATTAGTTTCATTGATGAATTCTACAACATCAACACTGTTATTTTCCCGTTTATTACCCCGAAGCTGCTTTGAAACAATCTGAATTGTATAAAGCGCTATATAAATAAATGTGAATTGACCCAGCTAAGAGCTATCACTCTATCACTTTTATCTATTTAGGTCACAGATTGTGCCTTTTCAATGAGCTCAATTAACAGAGTAGTTCAGAGTAGGTGACCAGCAGATTATGTGTCACATGTAGATTTTGTGTGCCTGCTATCTGTGTCACATGTAACACTTCTCTCAAGAATTCCCTGAGCTCTCAGAGATGCTGAGAGGTGACGTCTTCTTATCGCGTGTGAAGACTTATTATTATCGTTGCATGTGTTCCTCGTGAGGGATTAGCTCTTTTACGTCCTCTCTCTCACCTGTTCTTGGCCCAGTATAATGACTCCTCCAGGTTTAATTGGGTGCCAGGGGGCCAAGTTCTCTCCGGTCCCTAGTCTCTCGCCATCCTGATAGGCCTCCCAGAAGCCATCTCTGGTTGTCCAGGTGATGCAGATGTGATGCCAGCGCCCGTCACTGATGGAGAGGGGAAGCTGAGCGACCTGTGACAGAAAGGACGAAGCCAGTGAGGGTTATTACTGTGCAAACTGATCCTAAAAAGTGCATATTCTAGTGGAAGTAACCACAGTAATTATTCACTACAGAACAATAATGGCTTCCAACATTAGTATGCTGTAGGGTGACGTTTGTGGTTGCTAAGGTTGTTCTGTGTGGTTGTCCATGCCAAAAGAGTCCAACCCTCAAGTCTTTACAATACACTGGTCCCTAGATATGGCTCAAGTCCTTCCTTAAATGCAAGTCTATGAGCAGGGCCTGAAATTAACTTTTTTTTTTAAAATCCACCTGCCACAGTGACTTTTTACCAGCCACTTTTTTTTTGCCTCATAAAGGTGAAAAACAGGAATTGCACAATGTTCTTTAACTTGTAAGAATACACATTTAAGTACAAGTTATTAGCGAAATCAATGTAAGTAGGCTAATAATAACTCTTAAAATATGCATTTTTTAAATTCTTTTTATTCATTGATTTCCCGTGTCACATACAGTCATATACTGACTGCTGCTAATCTGAGTCCACAGATATAGACCTACCGCAGCTCCTATGTAAACAAATCACACACGGCTGTGTTGATGGCTGATTTAGCCACGTAGCCACGGTCCTGGCAGCTGTTAGTTACAGCGTTCAGGAACCGTTAAGCAGAACTAAATTAATATTATTATTATTGGCAAAGTTACCGGGTACCGGACATTTTCTCACCGGTTCCCAACTCCCAACATGCCCACGCACACACATCTGTGCAACTGTCATTGTACTGTAGCCTATGTCAGCGTTGCATTATCTCATCCCATCTCACCAACAGTTTAATACTTACACGCACATCCAAACGTAGTCAGAGAAGGGCCTCATCTTCTTTATGATCGCATGAACGTTCTGAAACAGCAGTCGCATACTTTCAAACTACCTAATGAATCACTCAATTCTCATTGGCTACCTGCCAATGTGGCAGGTAGATTGACAGTGTTACCCGCCAATTGTAAAATTCATCCGCATTTGGCGCGTAGTCGGGTGTTAATTTCAGGCCCTGTCTATGATTCTGATTGCTTAGAACTTTATTATTGCTTATCACATCTTTCCTCATCAAGGTGTTATGCACTAAATTTAATACCCAGGTTTTTTTAAATCTAGTAATTTCAATAGGAATTTCATATGGAATTTCATATGAGGGCAAAAAAGATCCCCACACAAATTTTGCAACAGGTTATTTTTTTTGTTTGTTAATGTGAAGCTGCTTTGAAACAATCTGTATTGTATAAAGGGCTATATAAATAAATGTTACTAAACTTGACTTGTCAATAGACAATAAACCTTTTTGCCTGATGATTTTTCCTGAACGAAATTCAAAGATCAAGTCAGTAAAATGATCCGATCTATCACTGCTGCATAAAGGTTAAGTTACACACAACACAACTTGTATAAAGTAAAGTGCATAACAACCACTATAGTGCACATTTTAAAACTCTTTTGGCGCATCAAAAAATTCATGAACGCCCTTTAGTATTACTTGCGCGCCATGCTCTTTTCTTGTGGTTTCGCTTCTCTGCGTTGGTCGTTGAGTAATTTCTTCTACAGCACGTTCTCACTCCCAACTCGTCACATATTGAGGCTTGGTCAGGACCTCTCAGCGTCAATTTTTAAAGCACAGGGTACCCCTTTAGCATAATTTTTCGATGCGCAGGGTACTCCATTGATTTCAGTTGTTTGCCCAATGCATCACATCAAGACGCATTTAATTCTTTGCATTTGTAAAAGTAGACATGATTTTATAAATATTTATAGGCTACTTTTATATTTTACCCACTTCTCAACAATATAAAACACGCAACACGCAACAGGCAAATAAAAGTACAGTCACAGGTATTTATTGCAAAAACTGACCAAAAACAGTATAAATTATTAATTCATGTTGCATTCCACAACAAAATTGCACTATTAATTTAGTCTTAGCACTGGTAATGATGTATTGTTATTGTGATGTAGTAGAGATTATTATTACTATCATTGTCATTATTATTATTTATATTACTATTTGTTATTATAAAACTGTGAGGTCCTGACCAAGTGTCCATATGTGACGAGTTGGTTGTGAGAATGTGTTGTCTTCTACATGGGGTTTAAAAGATTAGGGTACAATAAACTGCTCTTTTCATCACTAGGATGAGGACACATTGTACCCATAAAATTGTTTGGTGGGGTACAATTCCAAATTTAAGGGGGTCAGAGGGAGGACCAAGGAAGGATATAGAGTGTCTCGATGAATCATCATAACAAACTCTCTGCTATAAAGTTGTAGCTTGCGCTCTACAAACTTTAAAATAATTTATATATTTAAACTCCAAGCTAGACACACATTGAGTTTGACAACTACTGCAACTTGAGACCGAGGCTTTAATGCACTTAAAGTATGCAGAAGTATGCAAAAAGTATGAAAACTGAGAGAAGTAACGAAGCACTGAGGTGTGATGTATTCACTGGAGTGAGAAAAGGCGCTGAAGACACACTTGACAGGTAATCAGATTCAGCATGGCAGCATCTCACTCGATCCTCGTCACTTTCTTGTTCTTTCCTGCTTGACGTACACACACACACACGCGCACGCGCATACACGCACACACTGTACATGTATAATGCATGTTGTGCAGGGCTGCGGGACAAGATGCTTCTCAATAAGCGAGATGCCAAACTGACACTTCCTGAGTGAGGTATCAGGGGAATTAGCAGGGCAGCAGAGCTCATTTGTTCTCTCCCTCTCTCAAGACCCTCAGGTTACACTCAACAAAAACCAGCGACGGCAAATAACTCACAAGGATCTAGAGATACAGCATCCATGGTTACTGAGACATGCTAACCTCATTTACGGATGAGATACTGGAAGCTAATTTTCCCCAAAGAAAAGCAGCTCAGTTTCATATTCTTGATTTAGAACCACGGAGGACATATTTAAATTTATTTATGTGTGCTTTAATGCTAACTTTGAAATCATCAAGGGTCTTGTGCAACAACAGCCTCTGAAAACTAATCATCTAACATTCAATTTTAAGTGCATTGAAAAACATTTTGTGGTGAAAACAGTGTGTGTATGTGTGTGTGTGTGTCTCTATGGCCAAAAAGCATTCAGAGATATTTAAGGATATTTTTGAGAAATGGGTTTGTACAAAACAATTTAATGGCAAAAATCTCATTTCAAAGTCCCCACGCATTTTAAAATTACCTTCCAATATTAATAATATGATGAACTTATTTCAGGTAATCTAATTTGTTTTAAGCTCATTCGTTTTAATGCACCTTTTGCATATCTTTATACAGTATTCACATATTTTTTTTCATGATAGACGTATCAGCTGGGTATTTAAAACATTTTTACACTTTCTAGAAAAAAAAGGTGTATGGTGTTTGTCTGAGTAAAAGGCACTACGGTGTTCTGGGTGGTTCACTGATAAAAATGATTCTGAGGTGAAGTAAATACTACAGAAAACGTCTTGGTTACGTATGTAACCCTCGTTCACTGAAGGAGGGAACGGAGACGTACGTCGGAACTGACCGACGAATTGGGGATCATTTTCAGAGACCAATCTACTTCGAGTGTATAAAAACGAGCCAATAACGTTGGCATGCGGTCCACGCACCGCCCCGCAGCGCGGGTATAAATACGGAAGTGGAATACCGCATCCTCGCTTTTCCAACTGAGGAGCCGAAAAAGTGACTCGGCCCTTCAGCGGAAGCACAGCACCTGGCGACGGGACGTACGTCTCCGTTCCCTCCTTCAGGGAACGAGGGTTACATACGTAACCGAGACGTTCCCTTTCAGTCGGTCACGTTCGACGTACGTCGGAACTGATCGACGAATTGGGGATCCCTACCAACACGTCAGGGAGGCTGGCCCTTCCAGCGCCCTGCTTAAGCTCGCTGGAGTGCTCCTAGGTTGGAGCAGGAGTCAGGGCTCCAAGCAGGGAAGGTCCGTCACTGCTGTTTCTGCAAGACCCACTCAGTGTGACTATTGGATAATGCTGGGAAAGCGTGCCTGTCTCGGGGAGATAGAACGCTGCGGAGCCACGTCCTCCAGGGGAGGAGAGGTGGAATACTCATAAGGACTAACCTAGCAGGGTAGTGCAACATATGGCAGTCTCTGGGGTGGATCCAACCTGGTCCCAGGGGGGAAAGAACACCACCAGAGACGACAGAGCGAGCTCTGTCAAGGGAAAGACACGGGGCTAGCCGAGTAGGGTAGCGGGTACCGTGGAGAATACACATATGGGGTCGCCGTAGGGACCGCTACATATGGAACCCAGCCTACACACACGTTCCACAAGCATACGGGTGCAGGCCTGGCGTCAGACGGCCGCAACGTCTGACACCGCAG
Source organism: Coreius guichenoti (assembly GCA_039654105.1). Lineage (NCBI taxonomy): Eukaryota > Metazoa > Chordata > Actinopteri > Cypriniformes > Gobionidae > Coreius > Coreius guichenoti. The sequence goes on along the minus strand of CM077171.1, from coordinate 12,814,425 downwards.
GGGTGACGGAGGAACTCGACAGGGTTAGCCATTTCTGGGGAACACAACTGGAGACAATAGACGCACGTATCCGGCCCAGCGGGCGGGAATGGCGTTGCAAGCCGACACAAGAACGGGCACTTCGCGCCTACCGGCCACTGGGGGAGAGTATACGGGAAGAAACCGGCTCTACACGGAGGCTATAAAATCTAGCGAATGTGTTAGGTGTCGCCCAGCCCGCAGCTCTACATATATCTGTCAGCGAGGCGCCTTGAGCCAGCGCCCAGGAGGAAGCCACACTCCTGGTTGAGTGTGCTCGCAACCCGAACGGGCAAGGCACGTCTTGCGATTGGCATCCACTATCCAGTGGGCTAACCTCTGCTTGGAGACAGCCTTTCCCTTCTGCTGGCCTCCATAACAGACGAAGAGCTGCTCTGAGGTCCTAAAGCTTTGAGTCCGGTCAACGTAAGCGCGAAGAGCGTGGATGGGACATAACAAAGCCAGGGCTGGGTCTGCCTCCTCCGAGGGCAGCGCTTGCAGGTTCACCACCTGGTCCCGGAAGGGAGTGGTGGGAACCTTGGGCACGATTCGTTGACCGAAAGTGCGTGCAGGTTCCCTACCCTCTTGATGGAGGCCAATGCAGTCAGGAGTACTGTCTTTATGGACAGAATTTTTAACTCTACAGACTGCAAAGGCTCAAAGGGAGGGCTCTGAAGTGCTCTGAGCACCAGAGTTAAATCCCAAGAGGGTATCAAGTGTGGACGAGGAGGATGTAGCCTCCTCGCACCTCTGAGGAACCTGACGATTAGGTCGTGCTTCCCTAAGGACTTACCTTCAACTGCGTCGTGATACGCCGCTATTGCTGCGACGTACACTTTGAGGGTGGAGGGAGACAGCCCAGGAGACCCTGACCCTGAGCGGGTTGGGCGGCACCCTTGCGTCCGCTTGGCAGGGGCGGAGGCAGACGCAGGGGGCTGCCCTCGGCGACGAGCAGGCGGAGGCGCTGCAGCCGGTGACGGGGTGGAGGCAGCAGCTGGTCGCCGGGGCAGGATATTTTTGATCGCCTCTGTCTGCTTCCGGGCCACCGAGAACTGCTGGGCGAAGCTCTCGATGGTGTCGCCGAAGAGGCCTGGCAGACAGGGGCGTCAAAGAACCGAACCTTGTCGGACTCGCGCATGTCTGCCAGGTTCAGCCACAGGTGGCGCTCCTGGACCACCAGAGTGGACATCGCCTGACCCAGGGAGCGCGTAGTGACTTTTCCGTCGCTGTGCGCAGTTCCTGCATAACGCCTGGGTCGAAACTACCCTTGTGCAGATCCTTTAGGGCTTTGGCCTGGTAGACCTGCAGGAGCGCCATGGCATGCAGAGATGACGGGGCTTCCCCGCAGGCTGTGTAAGCCTTGCCCGTTAGGTTGGACGAGAACTTACACGCCCGGGAGGGGAGACGTGGGTTAGCCCGCCAGTCCACAGCGGACAGACCGCTCGACTGGGGGAATCCCCACGTACCCCTTAGCCGCGCCATCATCGAGGGTAGTGAGGACAGAGGAGTCACTAGATCGGTTTCTGGCGCTATAGGGCGCCGTCCACGACTTCGTGAGCTCCTGATGCACTTCCGGAAAGAATGGTACCGGGGCAGGGCGCTGAGAACCAGCACGGGCCATCCCGAGAAACCAATCGTCCAGCCGCGAGGGTTCGGGACACGGCGGAGGGTTCCACTCGAGCCCGACATTCGCGGCGGCCCGGGAAACAGTCACCCTCAGGTCTCCACCAAAGGCATCAGCTAAAGTAGCAGCCCTCTGCTTTGCAGCGGGAGAACCACTAGATCGGAGGATGTGCAATGGGACTCTACCCCTTCTGAGGTATTCGAGCCTAGACTGTAAAACTGCGATGGTCATGTTCCCGCAGTGGGAACATGAGTCATTCACGAACGCCGCCTCAGTGTGCTGAACGCCCAAACGCGTGAGACAGCGATCATGACCGTCAACTGGGGACAGAAAAAGACGGCATCCAGAAACACACGGTTTGAATGACATCTTGAAAAAGACGCAGGGTCAAACCGTGTTGCTCTTTTAGGAAGAGAAAAATGCTCTTTTTAGGAGTGCTGAGGCACTCAGGGAGATGGCCGCGGCTCACAGCGGTCCGATAGTGCAAGCCCGCGTGTGAGCACTCAACAAACGGAACGCCCAGCCAACCAACACAAACACAGTGTACGTTGCAGCGGCCACTCGCTGAATCGCACCGTCACGCCAGCACCAGTAAGAGAGCGATCTTCCTCAAAAGGCTCGTCTTCACAAAACACTCTTCGTAGAAGCAGCAACAGACTGACTGTAGACCGTTCGGCTCCGAAGTTGAAAGCGAGGATGCGGTATTCCACTTCCGTATTTATCTGTTCACCAGGTGAAAAGTCTGATCACTTAAAAAAGTGTATTACTTATAATTTGAGATGTGGGATGAGTTATGTGCTGATGTTTAAAATTTAGTGTTATGTGTTTTTAAAAACCTTCTAGTACATCTAGCTAGTGGTAGAGGCCCATCGGCAGATATGTCTTTCTGTTTGACCGATAAGTGTCTTAAAAGAACCTGTGACTGTGAAGAGCCTGTAGACTGATTTTTATGTGAAACAGGGATGTTTTTGCCTGGAAAATCCAAAGGATGCAATGTTTACATGCTCCCAAGAGCCTTTCAATGACACATGAAATGAATGCTCACACAATATTCAGTATAATGCTGAAAGAGCCAATCTGGGGTGCGTTTCCTGAAACCAACTATGGTTGCAAGTTCTGTCGTTACCAACACAATTCAACGGAACTTTCGACCATAGCTGGCTAACGATGCTTTTGGGAAATGCACCCCTGTACTGTAATGTCAATGTGTCATGCTAAGAAAAGGGATTAATTCACATAGTCATATTACATAGTCAGACTTACATTGTCTATAGTCTCAAATATACTTTATAATTGACATTTTTAGACATATACAACTTCCCTAAGCACTTCCCCTGGGGGAATCCCTGCTATTTTGAAGTGCGTTCAGTTTCATTTTTTCAAGTTTATTTGGACAGTTCCTCGACCCTTGATTTTGACAGAGGGAGTGAGTCTACTCATATGTACACTTCAGGCAGAGCCATAGACCACAATGCAACATGATTGTGACATCCCAACAGCACCTCAGCGCTGTAGCATCTGGAGTCTCTCTGGACAGGATCAAGATGAGTCGACTCGGCTCTAAGCGTCAGAAAGCTTTTAGCTTTAGACGTTTGCATATAAATTAAATGTCCTGGTACCGAGAAGTCTGAACTAAATTGCTCCTTTTGGCACTTTTATGGCTTAGACGACACTAGGCAGAAGCACCTCGAAGAGCCCTGGCAACTTCAAAGCGATCGCTATCTCATTTCATATCTCTAACTATCTTCCTTCCCCTTTCCACCCAGACAGAGAGTGGCCTGGACACACTGAGACTCAATCCAATACACAGCACGAACATTCTCCTAATTTCCCTTATAATTAGACTATTTCAGAATGTACAGTATATGAAATATTCCTGTGTGTACGCATGTTCCCTATGTTATAATCTACAAGGTCTTGATGTGCGTAATGTTGAAGTCATGTTAGATGCTTGTATTCATTTGTAAAGAATGTATTTCTGATCTTATATCTTCAAACCAAAGCTTTTTTGGTACCTAAATGTCCCTTGCTCTTTCTCTTAACCAACGGTGCGCAGTATGTGATTGTGGGAGTCATCATTAGTATGTTTAGCACCTTTGGAGTAAAGCTATAATAATTCTGAAATCATCATATGGACATTAGGACAAAGGAACTTTCTCCTGCCTAAAGTCCACGCCTATGATTGGCCATTACAGGAAAGATGGGCGTATGTTAATGAGCCTTAAAAGACAAAGGACAGGCCTTCTGCTTCTGGTTCGTTTCCTCTTCTTCGCACCTTCCTCCCATCATCTCAACTCGGCTCGTCCCCTTGCCAGGTGGCTTCGGCCCTGGCTTGGCGGCTCAGTCACGTTGGTTGGTTCCTTTGAAGTCGGCGCGCTCCGCGACTCAGTCCCTGGCCACAGGCGACCAGGCGGACAGGCAACACGTGCCATCTCAGCGCGCTTCATCTCAGCGCTCAGTCAACTTCAAAAACTCTGACGAGACGATCTCCTCTTCCTCCCTTTTCGGCATTTGCTCTAACCACCTTCAAACTTCCCGCGGATCGACAACGCTCCGGAGGGACCAAAAAGAGAGAACGCGCCAGCTCAAAGAACGCTCTGAGAGGACTCACACGCATTCTTTTATACTCAGCACAAAGCAACCCATGCAAGTATAAATTCCATCGAAATTTAGATGCGTTTTAAGATTTGTACCCCTGTTTAAGGTGATATTATTCTTTGCTGGCTCTCTGTGGTTATGTTTGTGAAATTGCCATTCCTGAACCTTTACTTTCTCTCTTTCTTCCTCTTCTTTTCATTCTCTTTCGTTACTTTTCGTTATTCTGTATATACATGTATTCTTTATTTAGTCGTATGTATTCGTAGTATCAATTATTACAGTTTTTCTCGATTGCTTAAACACTATAACCAGGCTTTTGAACTAAAATTTCAAAACCATAACTCCATTTATCAAAAAGCACACCCATTTCCCTAAACTATAAACACTATTCCCCTGTTTTGACACATGAATCAGATTTGTTGAACTGTCACTGCAAAACTCTACACACAAATCCCTTAATTTCTCATTGCCTACACCATGTTGTCATTTAGAAAGCACTAGCATTCAATATTGTTCACTCAAGTTAGCACAGCTTCAGCTCAATTAGCACACAGTTACCCAGGTGAAAACACTTAGAGTCAAAACTGAACACACGTCAATCATATCCTTCAATAGATAGATAAAAGGGCCTGAATCAGTTCATTGAGTTTTGGAACAATGGATTCACGGAGAAATGAAGGAATAGGCCGAGGAGGAGGAGGACAAGAACAAGGAAGGGCAAGGGCAAGGGCAAGGGCAAGGAGACAAGTGGTCTCTGATGAAATTCGAGACACTTTAGTTGACCATGTCCTTGTCCATGGTATGACCATGAGGGAGGCTGGGCAACGCGTACAGCCAAATTTGAGTCGCTTCACTGTCGCCTCCATCATCAGAACTTTCAGGGAGGAAAACAGGTAGGTGTACATACAGTAAGACTGCTCTGTACAGTAACTTTTGAGTGCTGTACTCTGTGCTGTGACAACACATACACTGTTGCACATATGCTACTGTAATAAAGAAATGCATAAAATTGCCTTGCATACAGAGAGTTTTAGTATGTTTCCATTTTTCCCATAAAAAAGGATGTGTGACAGTTACAGTAATGATTGCTTCTATTTCTGTAGGACACAGAGATGACCACCTGGTGGAGGCAGGCTAAGGCTTTTGTCGGAGGAGCAAGAGAGGGAGCTTGTAAACATGGTCATTGCCAATAATGTACTTCGCCTGCGAGAAATTCAAAGGAGAGTGATTGAGGATAATCATCATTTTCGAGGGATAAATTCCATCAGCCTCTCCACAATTGATCGCATCCTCCGAAAGCACCGGTTTCGGATGAAACAGGCGTACCGCGTCCCTTTCGAACGAAACTCTGACAGAGTGAAAGACCAACGAGTGGAATATGTTCAGGTATGAGTTTTGATATTGTATGGAGTATTGTGTACCATCACAGTATAGCAGTTTATGCAGCCATTTGTGCCCTCTTGAACTGTGCTTCAGGGAAGTGATTTACTCTGCTGTGTTTCGTGTTTTGCAGAGAATCTTTGAAATTGAAGGCTGGCCTGTTCCCCATGAAACCATCTTTGTGGATGAGGCTGGTTTCAACCTGACCATCGGGCTATAGTAAATGTCCCTGGTCAGCATGGAGGGAATGTCACTATGTGCGCAGCCATAAGCCAACGAGGGGTACTCTACCGCCATGCCATTCTAGGACCCTATAACACTATGCTTCTCCTTGCTTTTCTTGACGGTCTAAGAGAGCATATGTTCCAGCTGGACCTCAGGGAACCAGCACAGCCAGAGCAGCCTCACTACGTTGTTGTTTGGGATAACGTCAGCTTCCATCGTGCTGCTCTTGTTCGTGACTGGTTTACCAATAACCCAAGGTTTTCAAACATCTTTCTGCCTTTTTTTTTTCGGCATGGCGGTGGAAAGTCTATGACCGAGAACCTTATGTCCGAGTTCACCTCCTCCAGGCCATGGAAGAAGCCTGCCATGACATAACAGTAGATGCATGCCAGGGATGGATCAGGCATGCACGAGGATTTTACCCTCGCTGCCTGGCTAGGGCCAATATAGCCTGTGATGTGGACGAGATTCTCTGGCCTGACCCAGACCAAAGACGGGATGCTGAGGCGGAATATTTTTTTTTTGTGTAGTACATGAATGAATAAAATTGTGCAAATGTATACATTGGTTGTGTCTTTTGTGTTCATTGTTCATCATGTGAAAAGGTGTGTTTTTTTTTTTTTTTTAAACAAGCAAAACAACTTACCAGTTTTGGAAATTTATTGCAACAGTGTGTAAGACTATGTTGTAGTGTGTTTTTCTGAGGGCTTGTGTGTGTTGTCTGAGGGCAAAGTTTGGTTTTTCAGCAAGAGTGAATGGTTTTGAGTGTAGAGCTTCATTTTGACCTGAAAATAGGATGTTTGGGGAATTGGGTGAGATGTTATGGCTTTGTGTTTACTGTTTTGAGAATGAGGCATAGTTTAAAGAAATGTGTTTAAGCAATCGAGAAACTGTAAAACCACTGTATCCACGTTTGATTGTCATTGTTGCCGCTCACAGAACATAGTCACTTTAATGTTCAGATCTAGCTACGAGCTCTCATATCTTTGAATACTTTAACTAATATCCTAATAGTTTGAAAGTTTATTCTTCGTGACCAGAAGGATAACCTTCCCAAAGATTTGGTAGAAAGAATAAAACTTTGAGAATTGATCAGGAGATTGTACTGTCGGTTTGGGGACGAACGGATCAGTCTATTTTCGGATTAATTCTCTAAAGGTCATTCTGATTTAGTGTATATATATTCGTAGTTAATTGCAATCCATTGTTGTTAACCATATATATATATATATTACATAAATACCTAGGTTAGGTATTTCCCTTTTGGGTAATTTGGAGATTTATAATTTGATCATAACCTGTTACGATTAATTATAAATAATTAAATATTAATACCCATAATTCCCTATTGAGCTAATTTTAATTTATTAACATATGTAGCCGAGTCGCTACAGCGCTTGCATTTAATGTATCCACAAGTGAACAAAGGTTTAAAGCGTTCCGTTTAAACACATTTTCGCCAGTAATCACATGCATCCAAGTGAACAAGACGAGGGAAGTTAGTGAGGGAAGGGCATAAGTAGACTTAAACAGCCTATATAGGTAGATCAGTACATCCATCTCTATCAGCCATGACTCATCCATTCAGCCTTTGAATTTATGAAGACAAGCAGAACTGGTCACTTTGTTATAACGGCGTTATGCTTCGGGTGACCTGCGTTCGAGTCCTGGCTCATGGACCTTTCCTGATCCCATCCCCCCACCTCGCTTCATATCTGTACTATCCTGTCACAATTAAAGGCAAAATCGCCAAAATAAAACATTAATTTTTTTAACTTATTTTTCACATCTTAAACCATGTCCAGAAATACAACAAAGTTGAGAGCATTTTAACTTTAATCAAATGCTGAGCGATTCTGTGTGGTGACTACCAGCGGGAGTGAAGACTTGTGCGTCTCTTGTCATCTACTGTAGATAAAGTTCCCTTTCAGTCGGTCACATTCGACGTACGTTGGAGCTGACCGACGAATTGGGGATCGCTTTCAGAGACCAATCTACTTCGAGTGTAACTAAACGAGCCAATGAACATTGGCATGCGGTTCACGCATTCCACGCTCCTCCCCGCAGGGCGGGTATAAATAAGGAAGTGGAAGCACAGCATCTTTGCTTTCTGCTTCGGAGCCGAACACTGCTGTTCATCAGTTTGTTTTTTTCTATGAAGAGTACTACAAAACGAGTCTGCCTTTTAAGAGGATGCTCTGTTTCCTGGTGCGGGTGATACGGCACAAGACAGCAGCGGTCACGTCACGAGCTGACACAAACAACTGTTTTCACAGCTCAGACTGGGCGTCTTCAGTGAGAGTGAGTGCTCACAGCAGGCTTGCACTACAGAACTGCTGTGAGCCGCGGCCATCTCCCCTGTGTGCTTCAGCACTATCAGAGCAGTTTCCTTTCTAAAAGAGCTACACAGTTTGACCCTGCGTCTTTTTTAAGATGTCATTCAAACCGTGTGTTTCTGGATGCAAGCAGTATTTGTCCCCAGTTGATGGTCATGATCGTTCTCTCACGTGTTTGGGCGTTCGGCACGCTGAGGCAGCGTTTGTGGATGACTTATGTTCCCACTGCGGGGACATGAACATTGTGATGCCTAGGTCAAGGCTCAGTTACCTCAAACGGGGTGGAGTCCCTTCGCTTATCCCCCGATCTAGTGGTCCTCCTGCCAAGCAGAGGGCTCCTACTTCGGTTGATAGCTTCCCCAACGAGTCAGCTTCCTTGGGCCCCTCCATCCTCCGCACCTGCGCCGGTGGAGCTTCCAAAGGAGCGTGCTGGTCCTTCCCATGGGGGGCCAGCCGTTTCCTTTGGGGATTTGGCTGCGTTACCCCCTTTGGGTGTGGTAGCGTTGCCCGAGTCTGATCCAGAGCTCACGGCTATGCTTTCCCGGGCAGCCGCAAGTGTCGGGCTTGAGTGGAGCCCTCCACCGTGTCCCGAACCTTCGCAGTTGGATGATTCTGATGGGCAAGGCTTACACATCCTGTGGAGAAGCCGCGTCGGCTTTCCATGCCATGGCGCTCCGAGAACGCGGCATTCGCATCCTCAACTATCTCAACGACTGGCTCATACTGGCTCAGTCTTGGAAACCCTTCGTTTCTCCCTAGAACAAGTGTCCAGGCATGCTGTGGTCTTCACGGATGCCTCGTCCACCGGCTGGGGGGCCACGTACAACAGGCATGCAGTTTCGGGTCTGTGGACGGGGCCTCAACTGCATTGGCACATCAACTGCCTCTAGTTGCTAGCAGTACGTCTTGCGCTGCGCCGCCTGAAAGGGCCACTACATGGCAAGCACGTACTGGTCCGTACGGACAGCACTGCGACCGTTGCGTACATCAACTGACAGGGTGGTCTACGCTCCCGCCGCATGTTGCAACTCGCCTGCCATCTCCTCCTTTGGAGTCAGAAGCATCTGAGGTCAATTCGGGCCATTCACATCCCTGGTGCGCTCAATCGTGCAGCCGACGAGCTCTCACGACAGTCGACACCTCCGGGAGAGTGGCGACTCCATCCCCAGGCGGTCCAGCTGATATGGGACTTCTTCAGAGCCGCACAAGTAGACCTGTTTGCCTCTCCGGACTCGACCCATTGCCAGTTGTTTTATTCCCTGACTCGGGGGACCCTCGGCACGGATGCACTGGCACACAGCTGGCCCCGGGGAGCTTTAGGACCTCAGAACAGCTCTTCGTCTGTTATGGAGGCCAGCAGAAGGGAAAGGCTGTCTCCAAGCAGAGGTTAGCCCATTGGATAGTGAATGCTATCATCTTGGTTTATCAGTCCCAAGACGTGCCTTGCCCGTTCGGGTTGCGAGCGCACTCAACTAGAAGTGTTGCTTCCTCCTGGGCGCTGGCTTAAGGCACCTCGCTGACAGATATCTGAAGAGCGGTGGGCTGGGCGACACCTAACACGTTCGCTAGATTTTATAGCCTCTGTGTAGAGCCGGTATCTTCCCTTGTACTCGTCCCTATGGGCCGGTAGCGCGAAGGACCCGTTCTAGTGTCTGCTTGCAACGCCGTCTATTTACTCCAGTAGTGTTCCCCAGAAATGGCTAACCCTGTGAGCTCCTCCGCTACCCTCGGCAGTCAGACGTTGCGGGCGTCTGACGCCAGGCCTACACCCGTATGCATGTGGAACGTGTGTGTAGGCTGGGTATCCATATGTAGCGGTCCCTACGGCGACCCCATATGTGTATTCCTCCACGGTACGGCTACCCTACTTGGCTAGCCCGTGTCTTTCCCTCGACAGAGTTCGTTCTGGGGGTGTTCTTTCCCCCCTAGAATTAGGTTGGGACCACCCCAGAGACTGCCATATGTTGTACTACCTTACTTGGCTAGTGCATATGTGTAACTGCCACCTCTCCTTCCTTAGAAGGATGTGGCTTCCGCAGCATTCCCTCTCGGGCACGCTTTCCCAGCGTTATCCAATAGTCACACTGAGTGTGTCTTGCAGGACAGCACTGACTGCCCTTCTCTGCTTAGAGCCCTGACTTCCCGCTTTAAAAGAGGGGTGGTCCAGGGAGCTCACGCAGAGCGCTGGAAGGGCCAGCGCCTGTGGCGTGTTAGTAGGATCCCCAATTCGTCTGTCAGTTCCGTCGTATGTCGAACGTGACCGACTGAAAGGGAACGTCTCGGTTAAATATGTAACCCTCGTTCCCTGAAGGAGGGAACAAAGACGTACAGTAGGGAGAACAAGTATTTGATACACTGCCGATTTTGCAGGTTTTCCTACTTACAAAGCATGTAGAGGTCTGTAATTTTTATCATAGGTACACTTCAACTGTGAGAGACGGAATCTAAAACAAAAATCCAGAAAATCACATTGTATGATTTTCAAATAATTAATTTGCATTTTATTGCATGACATAAGTATTTGATCACCTACCAACCAGTAAGAATTCCGGCTCTCACAGACCTGTTAGTTTTTCTTAAAGAAGCCCTCCTGTTCTCCACTCATTACCTGTATTAACTGCACCTGTTTGAACTTGTTACCTGTATAAAAGACACCTGTCCACACACTCAATCAAACAGACTCCAACCTCTCCACAATGGCCAAGACCAGAGAGCTGTGCAAGGACATCAGGGATAAAATTGTAGACTTGCACAAGGCTGGGATGGGCTACAGGACAATAGGCAAGCAGCTTGGTGAGAAGGCAACAACTGTTGGCGCAATTATTAGAAAATGGAAGAAGTTCAAGATGACGGTCAATCTCCCTCGGTCTGGGGCACCATGCAAGATCTCACCTCGTGGGGCATCAATGATCATGAGGAAGGTGAGGGATCAGCCCAGAACTACACAGCAGGACCTGGTCAATGACCTGAGGAGAGCTGGGACCACAGTCTCAAAGAAAACCATTAGTAACACACTACACCGTCATGGATTAAAATCATGCAGCGCACGCAAGGTCCCCCTGCTCAAGCCAGCGCATGTCCAGGCCCGTCTGAAGTTTGCCAATGACCATCTGGATGATCCAGAGGAGGAATGGGAGAAGGTCATGTGGTCTGATGAGACAAAAATAGAGCTTTTTGGTCTAAACTCCACTCGCCGTGTTTGGAGGAAGAAGGATGAGTACAACCCCTAGAACACCATCCCAACCGTGAAGCATGGAGATGGAAACATTATTCTTTGGGGATGCTTTTCTGCAAAGGGGACAGGACGACTGCACCGTATTGAGGGGAGCATGGATGGGGCCATGTATTGCGAGATCTTGGCCAACAACCTCCTTCCCTCAGGAAAAGCATTGAAGATGGGTTGTGGCTGGGTCTTCCAGCATGACAACGACCTGAAACACACAGCCAGGGCAACTAAGGAGTGGCTCCGTAAAAAGCATCTCAAGGTCCTGGAGTGGCCTAGCCAGTCTCCAGACCTGAACCCAATAGAAAATCTTTGGAGGGAGCCGAAAGTCCGTATTGCCCAGCGACACCCCCGAAACCTGAAGGATCTGGAGAAGTTCTGTATGGAGGAGTGGGCCAAAATCCCTGCTGCAGTGTGTGCAAACCTGGTCAAGAACTACAGGAAACGTATGATCTCTGTAATTGCAAACAAAGGTTTCTGTACCAAATATTAAGTTCTGCTTTTCTGATGTATCAAATACTTATGTCATGCAATAAAATGCAAATTAATTACTTAAAAATCATACAATGTGATTTTCTGGATTTTTGTCACTCACAGTTGAAGAGTACCTATGATAAAAATTACAGACTTCTACATGCTTTGTAAGTGGGCAAACCTGCAAAATCGGCAGTGTATCAAATACTTGTTCTCCCCACTGTATATGCATAATGGTCACTTGTATTGGTTATAGACATGATATAGAATTATGCAGTAGAAGGCTGTTTGAATGTAAGTCCGGCTATCATCCTTTTTGAATGATTTGATGCAGTTTATATGTAACAACAGTCTCTGTGGGTTTTCCTGTGGATTTTAACCGTGTCACTCAGAGTTCATTTAAAGGTCGTTGAGAAGAAGGGGATCTGCTTTGGCTCTTTGTCTTGGGGATCAAACAACCTCTGCCATTATCTTGGTGTGGCCCAAAGCTTGCAAGGCCATAAAGTGGGGGTTTTGTTAGTTGGCGCAGACTGAACAGAGCCCACTTCTTTTAAGGCCATAGATTGTTGATTTGTTTTAGTTTTGTGTGGAATTATGTTTGAGCGAATCATCTGGAAGATTCATTTGTGTCTGGTGCGCCCTCAAATCCTATAATAATAAACAATAATTAGCTACATAAATAATTATTTTGGTGACATTAGATAAAAATTATATTGTGTCTTTTGTCTTGGAAATAACACTTATCTAAATATGATTAATGGTAGTTAATTCAAAATGGTCCTTAAAGGTTCCACAAATAAAATGCTTTCACAGCCTGATTTCTATTTTAATGCATTTATATGAAGGGGCTTGAAGATCAAATACTAATTAAACAGCCCTGTGCAGTGAGATGTTGAATTCCATGTAAAACTATTTTAAACAGCATTTTTCAAATGTATTATATTTATCATGTTTTCATGACCTCGTGTTAATTGGAATATTTGTACTTTTAAAAAATATTTTGTCCCAGCACATGACCATTTAAAAAGAACTAATCTGCCCACATACAGTAGTACAGTCAAGTCGTCACCTCCATTTATATAGCGCTCACACACAACTCTTTCACAATATAGATTGTTTCAAAGCAGCTTTACAGTGATAATAGGAAATTAATGGAAGAGAGATTGTTTTGGCAGTACATCAGCTCTAGAAAAAAGTTATTGTCCAGCTAAAGTAAGTTTTTGATTGATTCATTTCCGTTGTAAATAATCATTAGTTATTTACTTTGGGGCCACATACATGACACCATTACAGCACAAGTACAGTAAAGTTTGTAACCTGTATGAGACATTGTAAATTGTTCACTGCGAGGATTAACGTCTCGGTTATGTATGTAATCCTTGTTCCCTGAAGGAGGGAACGGAGACGTACGTCAGAACTGACTGACGAATTGGGGATCGCTTTCAGAGACCAATATACTTCGAGTGTAACTAGACGAGCCAATGAACGCATTCCACACTCCTCCCTGCAGGGCGGGTATAAATAAGGAAGTGGAAGCACCGCATCTTTGCTTTTCCGCTGAGGAGCTGAACTAGTGATTCTGCCATTCAGCGGAGGTACAGCACCTGTGGCAACGGGACATACTGTATATCACTCACAATTCATGTAATTGTTATAACTATGGAATGGTTGATTGAAAGGTTGCCTTGCTTGGTATCAGTATGATTGTATGCTCATAATTCAGAAGATGGCTTGATTGAAATCTGTGTAGAATGTATCGTGTTCTTAATGTATAATAAGAAATCATGTCTGAATGCACTCTCTGCTTAGAACGGGAAGTTAGGAGACAACAGATAACAGGTAATTTATGGGAGGGGTGGGGACGCAGTCACCTCTGAACCAAAGATGATACCTAATTGGTCAGAACCCATCCAGGAAGATGAGCAGACATTTGAGTTTAAAATCTCAGAACACGAACAAAGAATCAGACAAAGGACAGAGTTTAGACAAAGACAGAGACAATGACATGACGAATAGATGATCGAACGAAGACAATCGAGGCAGACCAAGATCCGAGAAAATGGGTTAATTTAATTCAAGCCATCTAAATACTCTCGTCTCACTTTCCTTTCTTTTACTTAGTTTCTTTTCTTTCCGTTGAGTCTCGTGTTCTAAGTTAAGTTTTGCCGCAAAGTTTCAATCAACGATTCTACAGCAAAGTGCGCTTCAACTTCAAACAACATCCACGAGACTTTCCATCCATCCCAAGGGCTTCCCAAGACGTCCATCAAAGACACGACAAGACTGTCAGCGAATAAAAGAACCTGGGAAATCCCCTCACAAGCCAGGACCAAGAAGGAGGGAATCCCCATTCAAAGAAGATACGAGACACAAACGCAAGTAACCTCCAGATTCTAACTGAACTGGTGCATTGATACCAAATTTAATAAACCCGCCTAAGAAACGATAGGAGGGTTAAATTAATGATCGATGGTTCGTTTAGGTCATGTGTTATAAATGCATATATTGCTAGAAACTTGGGATTTCATTTAAATTTCACTTAAAACTCATTCTTTCCTCACTTTCCTTCTTTCTGCAACTTGTGTGAATGTGTGTGTGCATGTGTTTGTGTTAGATATTAGTTTTATGTGTTAGAGTCATCAATAAAGTTTCGTTTGTATTTAAAGATAAGTGTTCTTGTGTTATGTGCTTACGAATTTAATGTCTTAAACTGCTGATCTACGTTACCTGGCTATTAAATAGTGTTTCTTGCTTGGATATTTATATCTGCTGCAGAGCTGTTAGTTACGGCCCGTTCAAATGAACGCTGGACGAGTCATTTGCTCGGCCGTAAAATAATTGACTCTTTCAAAATTCCCTATGAATGAATTAATAAATTAATTTGAGCTAAATAGACCTGTTTCCCTTATACAGAGTTCTACAATTACCTTGGTATTTATTGACTTCACTGTCAGAAATGGGCTTGTCACTGGGGCAGTACCCTTAAAAGGTGCTACTATATACTTTGATGGGTATACAAAAAATGTCCCTTTAAAGGTTCACTCAAAAATAAAAATTCTGTCATTAATTACTCACCCTCATGTCGTTCCAAACCCATAAGACCTTTGTTCATCTTCAGAACACAAATGAAGATCTTTTTGATGAAATCTGAGAGTTTTCTGACCCCTCCATAGACAGCTATTTAATTAACACTTTCAAGGCCCAGAAAGAAAGTAAAGACATCGTTAAAATAGTCCATGTTAGTGGTTCAACCTTAATTTTATGAAGCGACGAGAATACATTTGTGCGCAAAAAACAAACAAAAATAATGACTTTATTCAACAATTTCTTCACGTCTGTGTCAGTCTACGCAGTTTACGTTGGCCAGCTCCTGCGTCAGCATCACACGCATGCGTCGTGATGCTCACGTGAACAGCTTCGGCCAATGGTGAGCTGGCGTTCTGGTGTAGCTCTGACATAACTCGGAAGCGCTGCACTGTATTTACTACATCAACAGCATAGGAGACTGACACAGACGTGAAGAAATTGTTGAATAAAGTCGTTATTTTTGTTTGTTTTTTGCGCACAAAAAGTATTCTCGTCGCTTCATAACATTAAGTTTAAACCACTGGAGTCACATGGACTATTTTATCGATGTTTTTACTACCTTTCTGGACCTTGAAAGTGTTAATTAAATTGCTGTCTATGGAGGAGTCAGAAAACTCTCAGATTTCATCAAAATTATCTTCATTTGTGTTCCGAAGATGAACGAAGGTCTAATGAACAACATGAGGGTGAGTAATTAATGACAGAAATTTCATTTTGGTGAACTAACCCTTTAAGGCAGGGGTGTCCAATCCTGCCCCTGGAGGGCCATTGCCCTAAAAAGTAGAGCTCCAACCAATTAAACACACCTGAACCAGCTAATACTAGAAACTTCCAGGCAGCTGTGTTGAGGCAAATTGGAGCTGAACTCTCCAGGACCAAGTTTGGACAGCCCTGCTTTAAGGGTACTGCTGTTGTACCCCTAAAGCTACAAGTTTTACTCATTTTTTCTGAGAGTGTTGGGGAATACCAGGGAAAGCTGACATTGTTTCAAGCACAGTCAATAAAAACTACGGATAGCTTTGCATCTGCAGCTCATAAAGGCTCACCTTATCATTGACGAGGAGCTCCATGGGGCTGTTTCCCCACTCTATCAGCACAATCTCATTGGCTTGTCCCGGGACACCATAAGAGAACGGGGTTCCGATTCCAGGGCTGGCGCTGGACTTGAGCCACATGCACACGGTGAAGGCGTACATCTCTGGCAGGCTCTTCTTTATGCGGCCGTACAGATAGTTGGTGCGCAGAGGCAGAGACAACTTAAAGTCCTCTGGAGATTTGAATGCGTTGTTACCTTGAAAGAGAATTGAGGGAGAGGTTTGCATTGAAGGACAGGAAGATGCAAAATGCTGACCTGAGATGGTGTTAATTTGATTTCTGCAAATTGAATTTGGGTAATGCTTTCAGGTTCAATTAATGAAATGAGTGATCCACCCAGGCTCTTGTAATTTTCCTAATATGAAATGACATGCTGGGGCTGTGTAAGGTGAAATAAGGATGTAGTTGCTGATGATGCATTGGTGTTAATCATTCGTTAATCGCTCCCTTTGCAAATGTGCTAGCGCTGCTCTGAATTCTGAATACAGCAGGACGATGTGTCCATCCAATGCTAACAGATGGGGCATGCATAAATCCCACATCCAAAAAGGCCAAAAGGAGCGATAAAGGCAAACAAATGATTGTAAATAGCAAGTTCATTTACATGCAGACATTCTCCCACCAACTAAAACTGCCACTGTGTTACCTTTGTTTCATCCTACAACATTTTCTACATAAAAATGGCCCAAATGCAGTGAAGCATTAGTTAAAGGTTACCCCTGACGCCGTGTTGAGCGCTGGTCAAGTGTTCAAAGTTTCAACGTTGACCTTTCAAAGTGCAGCCAATGATTTCCAAGCACTCTGCATAATGTATGCTATTTCTGTCTTTGCAATGACTGCACCAACTTTGCACCTGAGATGAATTTTACACATATTCATTTACACTACAGTTAAAAAAGTTTAGGTTCATTAAGATTTAGAATTTTTTAAAAGACATTTATAATGTTCCAAAAGATTTCTATTTCAAATAAATGCTGTTCTTTTGAATTTTGGAAATCCTGAAATCCGGATTCCACTGTTACACTGATAATAATCAGAAATGTTTCTTGAGCATCAAATCATCATACCAGAATGATTTCTGAAGGATCATGTGACACTGAATACTGGAGTAATGATGCTGAAAATTCAGCTTTGATCACAGGAATAAATTACATATTAACATATATTGCAATAGAAAACAGTTATTTTAAATTGTAATAATTATACTGCTTTTACTGCATTTTTGATCAAATAATTGCAGCTTTCGTGAGCATAAGAGATGTCTTTGAAAAACATAAAAAAAATCTTGCTGACCTCAACGTTAAGCTTTTTTTTTATTTATGTATTGTTTGTTTTATTGTTTTATTTGCAATGTTGCAAAAAATTGCAAAGTCATGCAATGTTTGTTTAGTATGCTTTCCATTCAAGGACTGCTTTTATTCTGTGATATATCAAAACAATTGGCAAGAATTTTTCCCTTCTAAGCTCAAAGCATATTTTCACTGTGAATCTGTGTATACCTGTACCTGGCGCTTTCTGCAATGTTTTGTCATGTGGAGTTCAAAGCGGTGCATGGCGCTTGCATTGAACGTGAAAGGTTTTCCACTAGTGTTCCTATCCCATACTGAGGACCAGCAGGTGAAAAAAAAATGTTTTGAACCGGTAGGGCATCACATCAGTAAGAAAAAAAAAGATGAATTCTGTCTCATTTGACATGAGTGACTGAATAATTCATCACTGAGAATGGCGTACTTTTCTCCAGCTCTGTGATCCTCTCCAGAAGTGAGTTGAGGGTGTTCTCGGTGCGCTGGCGGTGAGCGGTCGTCTCGTTGTACAGCTGGCTCTTTTCCTCCTCGAGTTCGGCCACTCTGGTCAGCAGCTGGCTCTCCAGGTCACTCAGGCGCCGCTTCAGCAGGTCTCTCAGCTCGCTGGGAAATGCTCCACCTGATGTGTTGGTACGCAGCTGCTGCTGCAGGACAAAGGAAACTAAAATATTCATATGTTTCAACTTGCAAGTGGCTCATTCTGTTGTAGCCAAAAATCCTTCAAACATGAAATTGCTGGGGATTTGTAAGATGCTGAATTAATGACGAATGCTTTAAAGGAGTATACATTGGCTCTTACATCTTAGTAGTTAAATAGGTAGGTCCATGGTCCAAAATATTATTATTTGTTTTATTGGTCCAGTTTTATAATAGGCGTATTTAACTACTGTACTCACATACATAAATAAATAAATAAATAAATAAATAAATGTGACCCTGGACCACAAAACCAGTTTCAAAAAAGTTGCATGGGTATATTTGTGGCAATAGCCAACAATACATTGTATGGGTCAAAATTATCGATTTTTCTTTTATGCCAAAAATCATTAGGATATTAAGTAAAGATCATGTTCCATGAAGATATTTTGTAAATTTCCTACAGTAAATATATCAAAAACGTATTATTAGTAGTAATATGTATTGCTAAGGACTTCATTTGGACAACTTTAAAGGGCGATTTTCTCAATATTTAGATTTTTTTGCACCCTCAGATTCCAGATTTTCATAGTTGTATCTCGGCCAAATATTGTCCTATCCTAACAAACCATACTTCAATGGAAAGCTTATTTATTGATGATGTATAAAAATCTCAAAAAAAATTACTTGTATGACTGGTTTTGTGGTCCAGGGTCACAAATGGTCACACTTTTTATTAGGTGTCTTTACTATGTGTTCACGTTAAAGAAGAAAAAAAATACTTTTTTAAAAATAATATTTGTTAGGCACAACGTGCTTATTGTGTATGTTGTATTATAAAACACTTTTGCTGATATTGAACTGGTATAGGGACAGGATTGGTGGGTTAAGGTGTAAGGGAAGGTCAACGCTGTGTAATTATAGATGTGATTACAGAAATTAATTGCCTGCTGTAAATACATGCAAGTTTTTTTTTTTTTTTTTTTTTTAAAATAAAAGTATCACATTTAAGGTGACATAGTTACGTGTTACTACATGCACTTACTATAGTAAGAACAGCATAATTACAACTAACCCTAAACCAAACCCTAACCAAGTACATGTAGTTAATATTATCATTTGCTATTATTGTATTTTGTATGTAACAAAGTCTCTGAAAACCCACTGATTGCAAGTTCAATTACAAGAGCAAGTATCAGTATCCTAAAAATAATTGCTGAACGTGTATCTAGTCACTGCTTTCCATCTAGCTCATTATTAATATTTAATTAATAAAAAGAAACGTGAATTCCTCCCTCCACATAACACGGCTCATTTGACCTTGTTTTGACAGGCGTAAATCAAGCATCACTAATAAGCAGGGACAAATTTCACATATCATTAGAGCTCTATTTTCCTTACAATCGTCACAAATAGCTCTTAAGTGTTCCACTATCACTCATACGCATGAACTCTCACCTCCAGGTTCTCCAGTCGGTCTTTCAGGCTCTGCATGGTCTTACCCAGCTGCTCTACACTCTCAGTGGGGTCACGCGGCAGATCGCCCATCGTGTTTTTACTATAATCCTTCCTGCGCGCGCTGCCTCGCGACTTGGCATCAGCCTCGCAGCGCGCGAGTTTGGAGTTGAGCTCGTTGATGGTGCCCTGCTGACTGACGATAGTTTCCTTCTGCTGAAGGATGGTCTCTCGAAGCTGGATAATAGTATTCCGTAGCTCTTCCTCCTGCGGACTAGTGCTTTGGACCCGGTTGGTCGCTTCCACCGGGCAACTGAGGTCTGCGCCCGCGGGCACGGCCGTGCACAAGAAGCGGCTTCCTTTCGCGCCACTCGCGCCAGCCACTTTCCCGCTCCCTGACGCGTACACAAGCAGCAGTGCCACGAATAGAACTCTCATTACGGCCGTTTCTCTCTTCAAAACGCAAAAAAACGTGAGTCAATTGAGTAAGTTGGACTAAAAATGACGTTCAGGGTCAAAAGAACAAAATTCCACAATAGAACCAGATCTTCGAAAATGCATTTGAGCTTTATTTAAATAATAATTAAAAAAAAAAACCGTTAGAGCTCCACGACACGCTAATAAAAATCACTCAAAAACAAGAGTAAGACCGAAACAACAGAGATTTGCTGTATCCAAAAGCTTTTTCCGGTAAAAAAGCGAGTGCGCGCGCTTCTGCTCTCTTCACACAGTCAGTGAATATGTTAAACAAACTGTTGGTGTCCCTCTCGCAGACGCGTCAAACTGTCACTTTAACAAACAAAAAACAAGTAGCTGTCCAAATGAAGAGCGATTTCCAGAGCTTTCTGCCGTTAAATGCCGACCGTCAGCGCTTTAACTCTCTTCACACAGTCAGTGGTGCTGAACGGACAGCTTTAACGGATTAATATATAGACTCCGGCGCGCGCAGTTCGGCTGCGCTGGAGGAGCGCGCGGATTGACTGAGCTTCATCTACGTCACTTACTCACGCTTGATGCGAGTCACGCTTGCAAAGTATATTGCCATGGCTTTTTTCTGGCCTTCCGTGAATGTCGCGTTGAATAAACAGTGCGCTGAGTAGATGCAGAGCTCTTTAATAAACCGCAATTTCACCCAATAACTGCTTCTCAGCCAATTTAACCCTCGTGGATGTTGAGATAACGTTCTATATCTCATGTTTGGGGTCCAGAGGGACTTCATACATCCACTAAAACCACCTTTACAACAGTTAATAGGGAGACCGGGGATGGTTGTAACATTTTTGACATTTCTGTCTGTATCTTGGAGTTGTTTTAAGCCAGTGCGTTCAAAATGTGATTAAAACTGGTTACAAGTGTCAGCTATTAAATGACATAGCTTTTATCTTTGCAGCACAAACAGAAAATGTGTGGTTTCGATTCAAACACGAGGAGAAAAATGTCACAATCCACCCGATAGTCCGGGTTAGTTGTAACACACCCTGGGGTGAGATGTAACATTATTATATCCACCGGGGTGATATTAAGATACCACTTAGTTAAGTAACATTATGAGATAAGGATTATGACAACAAAAAAAAAAATCAGTTTTGAAAGCTTTTTTAAACATAATTGGTGTGTGTGCATGTGTGTAACAAAAATGAATAAAATGAGCAAATGCTCATTTTACGTCCCTCAATTTGTCATTCTCTTCCAAGACCTAGGCCAGGGGTGTCCAATCCTGCTCCTGGAGGGCCACCATCCTGCAGAGTTCAGCTACAACTCCAACTACACACCTGAACCAGCTAATCAAGGTCTACTAGACATGCTAGAAACGTCCAGGCAGGTGTGTTGAGGCAAATTGGAGGACTGCAGAACAGTGACCCTCCAGGACCAAGTTTGGACACCCATTAACCTAGGCATACTGAAATTAAAAAAAATAAATAAACAAAACAAAAAAACATATAAATACAACACAAGTTTTACTTGGGGTATGCAGTAACATGATTCATTCATGTTACAACTAACCCAGAGTCTTGTAGCCATGGATTAGCTCACCTTACAGTTAACAGCCAAAACATTAGCACTAACAACTTGCATGAAAAATATCTACACAGACATACAATAAACATAATTTAACCTTGATGAGTTTAACTACAAAGCAGGAATTGCCATAATAAAAATAAAGGAAGTAAAAAAAGTTACTTTCTTACATCAAAATTCGTTTTTCTGCTCTAAAAATTGATGTGTCTGCCACAGGGCTCTACTTTCTCACATGTGGAATAAGGACTAAACAGAGCATGTGTGAAGTGAATCAGGTGATTTGTTACTTGTTCCTGATTGGAGAAATCTGAAGTGTTACAATTAACCCGTGTTACAACCATCCCCGGTCTTCCCCTACACTTTAGCTATGAAAAATAAGGTCTCACAGGTGCTTCTCAACCTTTGTTACTCCTTTGTTAAAGGGATAGTTCACCCAAAAATGAAAATTAGCCCATAATTTACTCACCCTCAAGTCATCCTAGGTGTGTATGACATTCTTCTTTCATACGAATACAATCGGAGTTATATTAAAAAATGTTGTGGCTCTTCCAAGCTTTATAATGGCAGTGAATGGCTTTCATAAAAGTGCATCTATCCATCATAAAAGTGCTCCACACGGCTCCGAGGGGTTAATAAAGGCCTTCTGAAGCGAAGCGATGCGTTTGTGTAAGAAAAATATTCATATTTAAAACTTTACAAACTGTAATCTCTAACTCCCGCTAACTGTCATACGAGATTCACATTCATGAGAGACTGGCGTTCCAGCGTATGACGTAGGACGCTCCGGTGAGAATATTCTAGTTCTTGCGAGAACCAAGTTTTGTTTTGCTCTATCCTCTGCGCTTCCGTGTTCGTCACCGGAACTTACGCTACGCCTGCATCCTACATCATACACTGGAACGCCAGTCTCTCGTGAACGCGTGCGACAGTTAGCGGAAGTTAGAGATTACAGTTTATAAAGTTTTAAATATGGATATTTTGCATTTTTATAGACTTCAAAGCAGAAACAGCCATTCACTGCCATTATAAAGCAGTTTAATAGTTTTAATATAACTCCGATTGTATTCGTCTGAAAGAAGAATGTCATATACACCTAGGATGACTTGAGGGTGAGTAAATCATGGGATAATTTTTATTTTTGGGTAAACTATCCCTTTAAAGTCAATATTTATAGGCCCTCCAACACAGAATTGATCCTCTTATATTTTTGCTAAAAAAGAACTTAGTTGTGTTCCAAATGACGCATACTATATTCATAAACTATGTACTAAATAGCAAACTATAGACTATAGCTGTCTGAATACTTCTACTAGCCTATGTAAAAAACAGTACACAGCAAAAGACTGGCATGTCCAAATTCATAGTATTTGAAAAACAAAGTAGGTCAAAAGTACCTAGATGACCTACTTCAGGTGGGATTCTGGAGTCAGTACATATCCAATGGACACTTTACTATCCCATAAAGCCATTGTGAATGCCAGTGAAGTGACGCTAATTGACGCTGTAGGTCACATGACAGTGGATGTAGTACGTCCAAATTTCATTCATACTGTACTAGGGGTGTAACAATATATATCGTGTCACAATATATCGCAATACAAAAATGCAACAATATGTATCGTGGATAGTGACAATAAAAAATGGTAATTTTAATTGTTAAGTGACTTTAATAAACGGACAGAAAGGAGTCGATACTGAGCTAGTTTGAGTTGATTATGAAATGTAAGACAAAAATAATGTTTTCAGGCATGAAAGCATAGATGTTATCTTTTGTTTAGCTGTAAATTAATCACTAACACTAAACTGACAATAATGTAAGCTGTTGGGAGACCACAGATGGCTGTCATTCACTGTATTGCATTAATAGAAAGCCAATTAATATAAAGATTTGTAATACAAAGTATTTTTCCAAAATTAAGTTTTAATAGTATTTTCGTGCCGTGACATTGGGGGCGGGAACATGTGTGATTTAGCCATGCACACTTACTAGACTGTTTCATTCTAACGTTTAATTTCTGAGGAGGACACTAGCCTACAAGCCTCAGGAGGACTGGACTAGGAAGGACGCAGTCTCGGTAGGATGTAGCCTTCCGTTTGAGAAACACCCAGAGTCCGTTTGAAGGGAGGAGGTGAGCCAGGAAGGTGAGTGAGAGAGTACAGGTATGTATAATGGGGAACAGAAAACAGGAAAGTAGTTCAAGTCTGTCCTTCAAGAGTAAGCTCTCTGGGTATCCAAGCTGGGGACCAGACCCAGAGTGAGGAGTGAGAGTCTCTTTAGTGGAGCTGCGGTGATGAGTTGAGTGGTTTCATGTGCATGATGACTGAAGGCGATCAGGTGAGGAGAGTGAGGGATTCTGGGTATTGTAGTTCGTAAATGGGGAGTGATGCCAAAAGAGTGGTGCAGGTATGATGTCACTTTGTAGGCCAACCGGTAGTTAGCATCACACTGGTTCCCTCGAGAAAAACTCAATAGGATTTTCCCATAGGCTTTTGGATTATTGCAAAAAAAAAAAAAAACAAGCTCTGTGATCAACACAAGTTTATGATACTTGCACGTTTTGTCCATCAAGATAATTATCACAGACGAACACAACTTTTATGAACGGTGAAGCCTAAATGCAGTCGCCAGAAGTAAAAAACTAAAGGTAGGCTATAAACAAACTATACCACGGTCGCTCTAATTCAACGTCACCATCACTAAGCTTCCAACAACTCTTTCAGTTTTTATCTAAAAACATTTTCCCAGAACATTTGAGTTAGACTAGTTTATAAGAGCACAATTACGAGCATAATGAGGCTGTAAAAGCGGACTGAGTTTACCTGTTCGGCGTGATGACGTTTAATCTCCTCGACAGCCTCTGTAGTCCCATTTAGCCACTTGTTAGCAACCGACTTTTTCAAGACTCATAACAGCTTAAAAAAAATCATGAGTGGGGTAATACTGATGTATTTTATGTTGTAGAATAAAATGTGAAAGTGTTTTGAGCTTGTGTTCACCACAGACCTTATTTCAGCCATTGAACCAAAATCCCATTCAAAAAACCCA